>JANPWX010000597.1:251968-319611 GCA_024734555.1 Trochalopteron elliotii | reverse complement strand
GTGTGTATGTATTTTCAGCTGATGAAATTTTTTATTGTCATTTGTAACTGCAGATAGAAAAATGCATGTCTTGTTCTTAAAAGTTGAAATCAGTATCACATAGAAATTATCAAGGTACTTAAAAGTTATGTCAGAGGAAGTTAGTTAACCATCTAATGTCAATCTGGGGTCCTCTGTTTCTTTTAAAACAGTTGATTGTGTTGATTCTGAAAATGAGAAAACATTTTACCACACTGTTTTGTCACTTGACTAAATATATGGATGGTAATTATAATAAAATTACATAATATTTGCTCCTCATCTGCTCAGCTGTTGTAATTGACTGTTCAAATTTTGAAGTAAGATGGTGAATTGAATTTGAATTTCTATGGTGGATGTGAACATGAAAGCAAGTTGACTTATGTGTATTTCTAGGTGGTCTCTATTTTCTGTTCAGTAGTCAAGTTACAAAACTGGTATTTGGCCTGCAAGTTTTAAATGCATGCACAATGCTATTTATTTTACTGTTGTTTTCAGAGCATAATCTGCAACATTTTGTGTGGAAGAAGGAAAGTTGTAAAAGCTTCACTAAAGAAAAAGGACTGTACATATAAAAATGGGAAGCACTCTAGTGGATTTGATAGTATTCTTAATAAAAAAATTAAGGGGGAGAATGCTTTTTAGAAGGTTGTGGGTCTGATTAGTGTGACACTGAGGAGAATTTATTGACTTGTCTTCTGTGACATTAAGTTTGACACCTCTGGCAGTAAATAAAATTTCTGTCAGTAAAAGAGAATTAGCAGCTGTTCTACAAAGTATGATGACAGAGTAAATAGGACTGACATTTCTTGCCATGTGACTGTTTCTCATGGCTGTGATTTTCTCCCTACACTTAAGGACTCAGCTATGCATGCTTGGCTGGATCTGGTGTCCATTAAAAGGAGGGAGACGCTTTCTATTAACTTTAGGTTATCAGATAATGTAGAGGATGTCAGGTTGACCCCACTTCCTTCCTGAGGGCTGACCACATTTCCATATCTGCTAGAAATTTACTTTGAGGATGAGTTTTACAAAGTGCTTTGGCTAACTTAGTTAAAATACAGAATTTCTTTTCCACATTGCTTTCTCTTGTGTACAAGTTTTTCAAAATGAATCCCACATCATAAATCACAAAGTATTCTACTCAACTACAGCTTATGATATGGGTGAGTGGGTGTTCTCTTTTGTCTCTAAAACCAGAAGAATTGTCAGTCTTTTTTCCCCTTGTTTGTGTACATGTAAATCTGTGTTAATGATAGTTGTGTATTTATCTTTGACTTTTAAAATGTATCCTGCCGTAGAACTTTAACATTGTGCATTATGCCTTTTAAGTGTTAAATCCATGCAAATTGTCTTTAGTTTGAAAATTATTTTATCACTCAGTTAAAATTATTGCCTTGGGCTTCCATCTCATGGTTTTCCTCCTGCTGTCAAAGGGCAGGTCTGGTCCCTGCTGCAGAGCTCATTCTGCTCTCTTTTCATAGTTGGTTTGAGTTTCTCTTTCCTCGGTTAGCTGGTTCCAAAGTGCAAACCTTAGAAGAGTTTGCCTTACTGCATCAGACTGCATTTGAGAGGTCACTTTGTAGAACTTTACCTACTCTAAATTCAAATCCTGTGTACTCTTGCTTTTCAGATCTGGGAAAGTTAAAGATGGTTCTTTGATGGCTTGCGCATTTTCTCCCAATGGAAATTTCTTTGTCACTGGATCATCAAGTGGTGATTTAACCATTTGGGATGATAAAATGAGATGCCTGTATAATGAAAAAGCACATGATCTTGGCGTTACCTGCTGTGATATTTCTTCACATCCAGTATCTGGTTAGTTACTCAACTCATCAGGGGAGGAACATTTTAAGAAAGCGATACTATACTCTATTTCTCCCTAGCTCTTATTTTCATATTCTTTTTGCCATTGATGCTCAAAATACAAATGACCTTGTGAAGAGATGATGTTTTAGAATATTCTGAATATTCTTAAGTAAAGGTTGTGGTCAGGTTGATGGCAAGGAATGTACTAGGTCAACAAACAAGGTGATAACTTTGAGTAGCTAATTACCCTGTGGCAGACAAGGGTTTTAGAAGATGCAGTGCTTGATTACCATTCCCACTTTCATACTTTGGTTCCCAAGGAGCAGGACTGGATTAAAACAATGCAGAGAGCTTAAGCTAAATGCTTGAACTGTGGAATATGAACAGATGGGCTATTTTCCTGCACCTCGCTTTCTCATTTAGAAGAATCTGGGGGAGTAATGAGCCCAGAATCTCCTGCGTTCCACTAAGATGTTCAAAAATCTTAAAGCTGTTTTAGCATTTGACCACATAGTCATTTGCTTCTAATGGAGGTTAGGAATTTGGGAAGAAGCTTCATTGTCAGCTTTAGAAAGTAATGCAGCAACTTGACTTAACAACCTTGTGTATATACTTTCTTGCTTTCCAGGTCTACTATTGAGACAAAGTGATCTTCTTCAACATATTTAGGCTTTTGTATTCAGAATACACAAGCTGCCCTTTCAAAGGTCCCAAAAGTCATAACTGAGCAGCCACTTGCATCTTCAAGTGCTGAACCCAGCAATAAGTACTGCTGTCTGTGTACCAGCCTGTCTAAGGCCAGGTGCAGAGCAGGAAGAACACAGGAGAGAAGCAGTGGGGAAGAAAGCAGGACAGAAGCAGGATGAAGCTGAGGAAGAAGGATGTGAACATACACTTCAGAACAGAGAGTTAGTGATTGACAGTACCAAATCAAACAAATGTGTGTCCACTGAAAGGTGTAGGATCTTTCTTGGTGGCAATACTACACAAAAAACTCCATTGTGAACTAAGAGTTGCATCTGAGGGTAAAAAGTGTGTTGCAGCTGAAACAGACCAGAGTGTAATTTCCACCACTCCATTTCATATTGAGATTATTCTCTTGGTTTAAAAATTACAACCTTCTGCCAAGATAAAGTGAAACAGGCAACAAAGCAGGTATTTCCTACACTGCAGATTTGTTCTAGCTGATTTATGATAATTCTTGATTTTTAAATCCATATATTATTGAAAGTCAACATATTTCCTGTCCTGTGTTGCTGTTTAATCATCAGTGGTTGAACCTTCTGAGATTTTTGGCAGATTTAACACATTATGAAATGCATACAAGTAGTGCTTATCCAGTACAACTAGAGATAGTTTTAAATTGAGACTCTCTGCTTAATTCAGAATCCGGAGTGTCCGATAGGTTCTTTGTGCTCTGGGCTGTAACAGGTGGTTCTTCTGCCTTTGGAGTGGATTCAGCCACAGTTGCCTAAGAGCTCATGGGATCTAGAGCAGTTGTGGTGGAGTTTGGTGGAGTTAGCCATCTTAAGGAATAGAGGCAGGCTCCTGAACTTTAGGAAGGCAGACTTCCAGCTCTTCAGGGACATTGTCAGTTAGATCACCTGTATGACTGCCCTTAGATGGAACAAGGAACAAGGGTTGGCAGATCTTCAGGGAACTCTTCTGAGTGCAAGAGTCAGTGGTCCCTGGGAGCCAGAAACTGGGCAAGGAGGGCAAGAGATTGGCATGGCCGAGTCAGGAATTGCTGGTCAAACTAAAAGGCAAGAAGCAAATGCACAGGCAGTGGGAACAAAGACATGTAACCTGGGAAAAGTATAGAGATGAATTATGATTGTGTAGGGAGGGGGTGAGGAAGGCCGAGGTGAAGCTGGAACTGAACGTGGCAAGGGGTGCAATGTTCACAGCCTCTCACCCACCAGCGCCCCCAAGTCCTTCTTGGCTGGGTGCTCTCCACCTCCTCACCCCCAGCCTGGATTGTTACCGGGAGTTGCCCCGATCCAGCTGCTGCACCAGCAGTTCAGGTTCCCACGGGTCAGTGCTCAAGCTTGTCCAGGTCCCTCTGGGGTCCTCCCAGATCCTTGTCCTTCTGGTGTGTCACCTGCACCACTCAGCTTGGTGTCATCTGCAAATCTGCTGAGAGTGCTCTTGCTCCCTATTAAATATCTTAATGAAGATATTAAATAGCACTTGTCCCGATACAGAACCCTCAGGGACACCACTGGTCCATTGGGGCTCTGAGCCATTGACCACTACCTTCAGGCTGCAACCATCCAACTACTTTCTTATGCATCTAAGTCCACTCATGGAACATGGTAATTCAGAAATGTTCGTAGCCACTGAATCAAGGGGGAAAAGCTGTGAAACTATTATTGTTGCTTTTCAAACTTAATGCAGTATTTACAAAGTATTTGGCTGGACTGCAGTCATGAAATGTCAGTTTGTAAAAATGAAAATTTCAATGTGTGAAAGTATGAAAATTCCCTGTCAGATACTCTCAAATTTTGTATATGTGTATGTGGTTAATTTTGAGAATTTTGGAACTGTAGAAAAAATGTAGGAAAAAACCATATAATGTAGATTAAAAAGTTCCAGCAGTATAATCAGAGGAAATAAGCATTTCCTGTCAAGAAAACTTAAAACATGAGCACAGCTCTGGTCTTTATCTACTTATTCAGGAAAGAGTATAACGATACCTATTTCTTACATCCAAACTGTTTTAGAACTTCTGCAATGATTTTTATGCTGATGTAGTTTACTGATCTGCTGTTATTTTCAATGTTTCTGACTCCCATTTATATATTTTAATTTTATCAGATAGTGAAAATGGATTCAAATACTTCCAGATGGCTTCCTGTGGACAAGATAATCAGATCAAACTCTGGCTTATTTTGTTTGCAGATTTCTTAGGTTTGTATAAAAATGGTTTTGAATATACCAATGTCTTAGGTCTTTAGTGACAATTTAAATCAAAAATCAAATTTATAAGACTGGACTCACAGCCAAACTCGGAGGTTGAAAGTTTTCTTTTAACTATTAGCTGGAGGACAGCTGAGGCATTCAGCACTTTGTGATGCTGCACCATGTAGATTTTATTTAGCAATTTATTTATCAATAAGTATTGAAAGTAAAGATTTAAAAAAAATTCTACTGTGGCCTTTCAACAGGTTGATAGGTTAAAACCTCTTAATCTGCCTGGCCGGGGAGAGGTTTGTTTACATGTTTCTGCGTATCCTGGGCCTTGAATAAGAGCTGGAGAAAAGCATGTTGGTGCCTGCAAAATCTGCAGTGTAGAGACTAGGTAAATTGCCCAAAAATATCTTCAGTGGGTACTTTTTTGTAATCTTTTTTATATAAAAGTATGTAAAGATTCATATTCTGTGTCCAGATATGCATTTAATTATCTAAAACCTTTTGAGACATGCTAAAACTACAAAGTGAGTAAGTGGGAGATATTAAAAGGGGAAGAGATCTGTGATCTTTTTATCCCTTTTTTGTAAACAGTATGTCACAGAGTCACATCTTTGGTGAGCTTTGGGCTTCTTAAAGCAGCTTGTGTTATATCTTGTCAAATATGGCCGTATGTATTAATTTACTTTTTGTATTTTTAGGTGTTCAGTTAAAATATAAATGCACACTGAATGGCCACTCTGCCCCAGTTCTGGCTTGTGCATTTTCGTGTGATGGACAGATGTTAGTCTCAGGGTAAGCAGCACCTTGCTGAAATGTCTGGCTGTCCAGGCTCACGCTTCAATATTGTAAAACAGAAAGTTCAAAAGAGTTGAAGATTTCTAAATATTTATTGTCAATAATTAAGGAATAGTTCTGTGACCTCTAGAGTGGTTGAAGTGTCTTTACAATCCTCTTGTAGGTGATTGAGTTTGAAATCTCGGGTTGTGGAAAGGGTTAATGAAACAGTTTCCTTTTCCTTCTCTGCATCATTTTAATGTCAATCTGTTTTATTTTAAGGTCTGTGGACAAGTGTGTCATAATCTATGAAACTGTAAGTATAGTATAATACAGGACTATTCGTTGGGGTGTTGTCTTTAAATATGAGCACTGCTCCTGCAGTGTCTTATCGATGAAAAAATACTAAAGAATACAATCGATACTAAGCCAAAATATTTAGTGTGCGTTTGGAGGTAGGAGGGGAAGGAGTCTAAGGAAAAGTATCTCCTGAGAGTTGATCAGTCTTTCTCACTTTTTATTTACGTTGTGAGGATTTGTCAGTTGATTTCTCTGCAGTAGGGTGTTACTCAATTAATCCCATACTTACAAGTATTACAAGATTCATATTGAAGCGGAAGGATTTTTTTGTTACCCTGACTTTTGCTTAGCTTCCAAAGCCAGGAGTACTGTGCCTTTTGACATAAAATCAGGAATGGTGATCATAGAAATTCTGTAGTTAGTTATATGTAAAGTGCACATAAAATAGAAGCATAATAAAGAATTCAAGAAAATTTTTATATAAAGTATGTGTTTAAAACATATTGTTTAAGCATTATGTATAATAACATTCTTATATCCTTTGTGATTCACCTGTATGTGGCATATATACCTTTAGTGCTTTATAGTATTAAAAACAATAATTGTGCTGAAAATGAAGGTTGAACAAATTTTAAACTACTTCAGTTTGCTCTGCACATACCTATCGTATTGATACAATTCTTAAATTAGCATTAATTTTTTTACCAAAATCACTAATATTATACCTGCACAGTTTTTGGCCCAGTTATTTTAGTAGTTTGAAGTTTAGACAGGTATGTAAGATGTCCTCTAGAGTCTGGGAGCCTCAGAAAATTGAAAGATGAAGGAAGCCACAGCCTAAGTATTTCTTAATATTGTTCATTAGCTTTTGTGGCCTTAGGTTTTTATTAAATGGGACAATAACTTCTCGTTGTGAAATGCTCCTTTGGAGATACTCAAAACCTGCTTGGACACCTGCTCTAGGTGATGCTGCCTTAGCAGGGGGTTGGACTGTATGATCTCCAGAGGTCCCCAACCATCCTGTGATGCTGTGGAGAAAAGTGGGGACAGTAAATCTTTGTGGGAGGGAGAGAGATTTCAACCTGTATTAGGGCACTTTGATCATGTTGGACAGCTCAAAATACTGGAGTGCTGGCTGATCAATTAGTGATTCAGAATAACTTTGCTCATCATCTTTCCAACCTGTCTGTACCTGTCAAAGAAATGCTGTTTTTCATAGGAGGGAAAATCTTTCAATAATAAGTTAAAACTGCTAAAATTCAGGAATTTAGTTTTTTAGTAGTATTTAGTGGCTGAATAGAGAATAGGCCGGATGGGTGTGGTTAAGCATTGGTCCAATTGACCCCCACAATGACCCTTTTGGTCATTTCTAACACAAGATTTGTAGAAGAAATGTCTTTATCTACACAACCAACCAGCCAGTATGGATTTAATTCAGTGTTTCTGGCATTGTTCTCCCTGCATGTTCCATGCTGGCTGATTGTGCAGGGGAACAGTGCTCCAGGGGATTGAATAGGGGCTTCAAGTAGGAAATTCAAGTTGCATTTCTGACTCTGCTGCCGATCAGCTTTGTCAAGGTTGTAAGTGATTGAGTTTGAAATTTAACTTCTCTGAAGGTAGCTTCTGTCACCTTTCAAGAAGCAATATTCCCTGTTTTAAAAGGAAGCATACAAGTGAAGAAACATTTTTTTTATTCTTTAAGATTTAACATCACAAAAACTCTTTTACAGAGTACTGGCAATACCCTTCATACATTGTCTCAGCATACGAGGTAAGAAATCAGCATGATTATTCTGTTTCTTTGATAAAAGAAATCCTTTTCTTGTGAATTTTCAGACTTGTTTTTTTATTTGTAGATATGTTACAACTTGTGCTTTTGCACCACACAGTCCCTTACTTGCCACAGGCTCAATGGATAAAACTGTGCACATATGGCAGCTTGACCTTAAGCAACCCTGTACAGGTCAGTGTGTGAAGTATTTGTAATCTGTTCTTTAATCTAAAACACCATCTGAAAATGCAAAAATCCCACATTCTTACCTGCAGTTAATGTGTAACAGCAGGATTGCGTGCATATGCTTAGAAGAGGTATTCTCTTTCTGTTATTTTGTGAAGAAAAATATACTAGATATATCTTAATTTTATTCATTTGCTTTATCTGTTTTTCTGGTATTTGCAACTGTTCATTCTCTGGACAGCATTTAAGAGAGGAATATTTTTACCAGAGTGCTGAAAGACTTCTTGGACACCCATAATTAGTGACAAATTGAAAATACACTAATTGCAAGCATAATTGTCAATTAGAAATGCACCTTACCAGTCATTATAGGTGAAAAACTAATTGTACAAGTTACATTAGTGCCATTAATGTAAGATAATTAATGGTACAAATTACACCAGCACTTAAAATTTGTCGAACAAAGGTACATATTGTCTTTGTTCAAAGCACAACAGTAAGTTTGGATTTTGGTGTGCCTTCTAAGGAAGTACAAGATGATTCCAGTGTCTGCTAACACTTTTCTGGTTGTTTGTTCAATTCAAATTTGGCAGAAGTGTAGGCATCTAAGAGATTAAATTCCTCTAAACTTTGAAAATTGATAGGTAAGAGGTAAAGCCAAATTACTGCCCTCCCTCCCAAAAGAATATGTAATAAGCATTTATTAGATGAAGAATACATAGTACTGAGAACACTTAAAAACCAGGGTCGATTAATGGCATTGTTTCTTTGAACTGAGAATGTCGTTGGTTGCTGTTTGGGGTGAGGCCTTTTTGGGGGGGGGGGGGGGGGGGAGGTGTTGCTTGTTTTTGTTTTTTGTTTGTTTGTTTTGTGTTTTAACTCTTTTTCATTTCCAAAGGAGATACTGTAAAAAATGAATCAAAAGTGGCTGTTGAGGACTGGTCAGAGGATGATGTTTCAGCCTGGCTCTGTGCACAGGATTTATCAGACTTTGTTGGACTTTTTAAAATGAATAATATTGATGGCAAGGAACTACTGAATCTTACTAAGGAAAGTCTTGCTAATGAATTAAAAATTGGTAAGAGTATTGAAATCCAAATAGTTTTTAATCTCTGGAGTACTCTGAAATGTTGTAATGAAAGCATGTTACGAGTCCCATACATGGTTTTCTTCCCCCTGAAATGCCTTTTTTATTTCATTTCCAGGGCTGTTAAAAACCCCCTAATGTTACATTGTCCACAGTATTCCTTTTTTTGTGTGTGTGTTTGCTCATACCTGGAGACATACAATGCACTTCTACTAATGGTGCTCTTAAATGGTCTTACCTGATTTTGTTTCTATTTTCCTTGTTCTATCTTGTATTAAGCTATGGAAAAGGAGTTTCAGCTTTTCTCTGTAATTCATGTTTCTCACTTTGGTCAATAAATAGGGTGGTCTATAGTTTTTCCTTTCAGTCTGCAGAAGTGCCATGTTTAGAATTGCAGGTGTTCACCAACCTTGAATCAAACAGTGAAATTTTTAAGTGTGCAGTTGATGATGACTTTTGGTAAGGATCAAGCAAAGCTTGCCTAGCTCAGGTACTTTCTAATACATCAGGTTCATACATTGTCCTGTTGCCTTATTGCAAAACTGTGATTACATTTTAGAAGGAATCGCAAGGAAGCACCGTATTAGTAATGATTCCACAGTGGTCATTATGAAATAAGAAGTTTAAGGATAGTGAACTGCACTGGAACTTTCAAAATACAAGTTCTCTATTAATTTTGATGACCAGATTCAGGTGTAAATTAGGTGCTAATACGTTTGTCAAAGTGAGATCAAGTATAACAAAAGGCTGAATGAGGTAAGGCATTTTAAAAACTACAGTTGGATACTGTTTGTTGTAGGAAGACTGCTCCCTTCTTTTTTTGTTTATGGAATTGGTCTATATTGGATCATATTATCTCTGTTTAACAGCTGGCTTTGTTGAAGTCTAGAAGTAACAGAGATGCTGGGAATCTGTTAGGAATTGTCATCCATGAAAGACACTTGGCTTCCTCAGTTTATGCAAACATTTTTCTTAGCACTTAAGTAATCTAAAACTTTGTTGCAGCAATTGTAGCTGAGGCTAATCAAATTACACTGACCAGAAAGTTCTGTGAGAATTGAATGTAGTGTGACCAATGGCCCGCTACCAAGAGAGTTCTGTGGGGAAAGAAACACAACAAAGGTTTAGAAATTATGGCCTCATGTATCTGACTTGAAAAATTGCTATCTGCTGTAGCTCAAGCATTTACAAAGTAGGAAGATACTATCTACCTAAAATGAACAACATTTTCTGTGTTACACAAATTTCATTTAACTAAATTCAGGAGACTACCACCATACAAATGCTTGTCCTTTCTCTCCTTGGTAACCTGTTTTCTTTGCTCCGAGAATGTGATATAAGATCTTGCTAAAGACCTCTAGAAGTTTTTCAGTCTTTGCAGTTTGGAGGACATCAGTGTTCTTTTAAAAACCACAGGCTCAGGCAGCTTTCAGTTGTACCTTTTTGTAGGCCCTGGACAGCAGTGCAGTGTAACAGAGGTGGGTATGAGCAGCTGTGTCCAATGCCAAGGTGAAGGGAAAGTCCAGTCAGCACCTGTGCACAGCTGTACCTGCCCACTGGCACTGCTTTGTCCCTGGCCAAGGGCTGTCCCAGCAGTGTCCCGTGCCAGGGTGTGGTTGCAGGGCAGTGCCACTTGCACTGTGGGACTGGAGTGATGGCCACCAGGTCACTGCTCTGCCATGGCTCTGCTGCCTTGCACTGGCTTTTACTGATTGTTTTCATTACTGCCCCAAGTTCCTGCTGCACAGCAAGAGCAAGAGCCTGTGGCAGAGCTGACTGGGGCAGGAGTCAGGGCCAGCTGCAGGCTTTTGGTTTAGGTGAGATGGAGCTGTCTCCCATTACACAGCTGCTGACTTCTTTGCCTTACTTGTCTGTGCTGTCCACTTCATGCACAAATAATTTTTCAGAGTCTCTAGGCCTGCGCAATAAAGTTCTCCAGAAAATTGAAGAACTGAGGATGACAATGATCTCGGTTTCTGTTCCTGATGAGTTCCTATGTCCTATAACAAGAGAGCTTATGAATGATCCTGTCATTGCCACAGGTATGTCTTTACGTGACATGGATTAAAATTACTTACTTGAGGGTAAAAATAGGCCTATTTTTGTGTTCCCACACCTATCCTACCAGCAGTCTAGAAAGATAAACTGTTCTAAATAGTTGTTGCAACAAACCAGAATTGTAATTAACGTTTAATTTGCTGAATTACAGCTCTGCTATGGAGAAAATACTGTATCAATCAACTTCTTCCTTTTTTTAATGACTCTCTTTATGTGCCTTTGTAAATATAACTGCAAGCCTAATTACAGTGTTGGCTCAGTAAGTGCAAACTGGAATTGTGCATTCAGTGGGACAAAAAGCAAACAAATCAAACCACTCCCCCTGCCCCCCCCCCCCCAAAAAAAAAAAAAAAAACAACCCAAGCTCATTACTATGCTTAGCACACCATCTATAGGGCACTTAGTTAAAAGTTTGTACAGAATGAGACTCCTTTAAATGCAGCAAGCCCTTGGAACGGATATGCCAGCAGCATAAGATGTTATGATGTTATGGAGTTAAAACATTTTGTGAAGAACTAGTGTTTTGTAGTTCTGTTATTGTGGGAACAGGGAAGGAGGAGCATACAAGCATCAGAAGATCAGTATAATTTTTTTTTTGTTGCTCTGTGACCAGTGACTAACTTCATCCAGTTCTGAGGTATTAGGGCAGAATTCTGAGAATTAAAAACGGCCAAAATAGAAAAACATTTGCTAACTGCTGGAGTGATGGTGGCTGTATTCAATAAGGAGTAAGGAGACAAGAGTATAGCTCTGTGTTATAGGAGGGGCATAGAGCCTGGGTTTGTATTGCAGCACAGAGATATTCCTGGGTGACTGACAGCTGGGGCCTAATTTCTATTCTTTAAGGATCAGCTGGTTCAGCTCCCAACTCTAAGAGCCAAAGTCCTGAACCTGGCCAGGTGCTGAGGGCTCTGTTCAGCAGAGCAGCAGGCTTTAGCTGTGTTAGGCAACTGATAGTAATGAGCTTTTACTTCACACTATGGATCATTCAAACTGAAAAGAAAGTGTTATTTAACTTGTGCGTAATATATTTTGGTGCTTTGCAGGCTGAGATAGATACATGAAACTAAACAGAACTGTTTATACCCACAGTAAAGATTTCACATACAGTGTACTGATTCTAGATTTCAATTTTCCTGTTTGGATATATTTCCTTACTTCCCTTAACTGCACAGTGCCCAAGGCTCTGTAATACAAGCTTTTGTTGATGGTTTCTTTGCAGATGGCTATTCCTATGAAAGGGAAGCAATGGAAAACTGGATCAGCAACAGACGATCTAGTCCCATGACAAACCTTCCTCTCCACTCTCTTATGCTCACACCAAACAGGACACTAAAAATGGCCATTACACGCTGGCTAGAGACTCAGCAGAAATAGTGTAACCAATTACTTTTGAATTTGTTTGTTAAAATCAATTGAAATTTTATGCAGCTGAAGGAATTAATTGTATCAGTAACAAATGGAAAGAAAAAGTTGTGTTTATCTATCTTCTGATCTGTGGCTGGTTCAACCTTCACTGGTGGAAACTCCCAGAAAAACTTTCAGTTCCTGGTAGTTATACTTTGTGATACTTCCGTTTAAGAGTCAAGTATTTAAACCCAGTTTTTCAAATAAAATTTTTACTACATTTATGAGTTTTGAGTCTTCATCTTGTGAAGTAGTCTTTCAGAAGATAAGAAATAGCAAAGTACAGGATCTGTATTTCTTTTTCTACTGTAATAAACCAAAATGTGTATGCCTTTCTCTGTTCCCCATTACTAGACACATAGTTGGAAAAGCTGGGAGAGAGTTTCTCCTGTAGCCATCAGGGACTGCATCTCATCCCACAGGTATATTAATAATCTTTATTTTGTATGGAAAGAGTACAGTAGCTGTGCAAAAATAGAACTACAGGACAAGACTAATATAGGACTTGTACAAAATATCAAAGAAACAGTAAACAATAAATAAGCTGAAGTGTAAAGATGCAAACTGCAAAAGGATGTGTAGAGCTGGGTACAGCTGTTTACAATGTGCACAGAACACTGTAATTGAGCATGATGGAAAGAGTATAAAGCTGAGCACTCCAACTGAATTGCACTCACAGGAATGTCACTGCAGCAGTTCATTTTCAGAATGTTCTTGCCAATAAAAACCCCTCATTTCCTCAAAAAAAACTTCTCAACTTCATCCTGGTCATGCAACTGCACATACGCTTTTCCTCAAATTTTCACGTTCACTCCTTCCCTTTCTTGGGTTTCCCATAAAAACATTTACTAAGCATTTAGTTGTACCTTTTCAATAACAAATAAACAATAGATCATTCTGCTTTAAGATAGCACCCAAAGGTGATTAGATACCCTATATAAAGTGCGATTATTGTTAACAGGCCATAATATTGTGTTCTTCAGTGCAATGACCAATATGGTCAAAGCCTCTCAATACACATGCAAATGTCACTCATTTTATTTATTTTCCTCTATTTACTAAAACCAGTTATATTTACATGTCAAAGCATGGCTGCTTATAGTTTACTCATACACAAATTATTTATGCTTCCTAAAATGTACATCATGCAACCCAAATTAGATCCCACTAGAAAAGTGATAAAATAATTTGATTTAAAAAAAATGCATGCATGTTCAGATCTGAGTATTCGGCAGCAGATTATCTCCCTTAGCACTGCTGTGAGACATCAGCATGTAAGCATTTGAGAGGCACGAGTATTGTGTGTGAGATGCAAGAGATCGAAAAATCAAGATTGAAGCCCTATGTGAAAGAAAACACTTATTTAATGGTAACTGGAAAGGATTCCTCTGCTCAAGCTCCTAGGCCAACCTAATTGAGTCTTTCTACATGAATTTGTTATTCCAGTTACTGTCCCTGCCCTGTGATGGTAGGAACAGTTGGAAGTGGTTGTATCCCATTGAAGACTGCTCCCTGGGACCCAGCCCTGTCCAGGCAGTCTGTTTTGTAGAGCAGTCAGACCCTGCAATGCTGTGAGCCAGGTCTATCCTGTCACTGCACAGAGCAGTGTTTTTATACATTTGATTCAATGAATGATCGCTTTGGTTTTGCCATGGTGACGTGACTGAGGTGGCCATCCTGAGTGCTGTGGGAGGGAAGTTTGGCTCCAGCATTGGGGTATAAAAGAGAACCTTGGCTGGGTGATCTGCTGTCTGTACAGTGGGGAGGGATTTGGCATGTGAGCTCCTCACGCTCTTTAGCTTCCATGCTGCCCTGGCTGCCATCTCCCGGGGCAGCGGCTGTAGAGGATCCTTTAGTTGAGTAGTGTTTAACTGAGAACTGCTCCAAGCTGGAGGGCTGAATGCCAGCAGAACCAGTGTTTGTGGCTAATCCATCTGCTGCCTGAGAGTGCCAAGTGCGACTAGACTGTGTGTTTTGCTGCTGAAACCTTGCAGTCTTGTCCATGATTCCCATGAACGGGGTATTGCGAGGTCGGTGCTCAGTACCCTGAGCTTGACTAGTGTTGGTCTCCTTCAGTCGAACGTCTGGGCCCAGCCCCTTAACACTGCCTGAAGTGAAGCTGCTTGATGAGCTGGCAAGAATCACACTACTGGATGGAGAGGCAGAAGAACCACCACAGGGTCCAGGGCTTTGCTGCCTTGAGTCACTGAAATTCATTGGAGCAGAGGCTGTTGATGTGTCACCAAGTTTAGATTTACTAGCAAAAGAACAAGAAGATAGAGTCTCATGATGCTGTGAATGTGAGCGCTGGCAGGACACAAACTTCTCATTGTGTAGTTCATCACTGGGATCTGTGGAAATGCTTCCAGATGACAATGTGCTTGTCCCATCCACATGTTGATTTCTAGAGTGCCGGATGGGCAAAGGACTGTGGGGAAGATGCTGCAAAGACAATTGTGTCTTGGTGCTACACTGACTGCTTCCTGGTTTATATCCAGGCTGGATGGAGCTCAGATGCTGATTAGTTTTTACAATCTGTGCCTGCTTTGTTGGCTGCATGATCAAACCGGGCTCTCTCAAGTACTTGTTGCTTGTTCTGCTTTGAGGGGACACAGATTGAGCTTTCTGAACACCTTCTTGAAGGGTCCTGCTAAATAATGAAGCAGCCGAGGAACACTGCAGCCTTTGTGGAGGGGAAACAGATTCACTGGGGTGTGGCAGCTCATCTTCCCTGTCTTGAAGATTAAAATTATCATTCACACCTGGTACAATGTCCTCTTCCTCATTATCAGAGTTGTTGGTTTGTTCAAGTAGCTGTGGAGACTGATGCTTCTGTTGCTGTGTTCTCTGGAACTGTTTGCATTCCTCTTCCACCCGAGCCAGGAGACGTTTTATCTCCTGATTGCTGGGGCACAGCTGGGTAGCTTCCCGTAGGTCAGCAAGAGCAGCAAGTAGTTTTCTGTTTAGGAAGAAGTAAGTAAACAATGAAAATTGGGGCAAATCTGAGACCCAGCACTGCCTACTGTTAATCCACCCTTGCAGTGAAATATCCTGCTTTGTTGCCTCCTATTGCAGGTGGTGACTAATTAGAACTGGAAGTTCTCCACCTCAGGAAATTCTTAACTAAGGGGGAAGTCCAGACCCAATCCTAAACTCTTCTCCTAAGTATCCTGACACCGCATGCAGGCAGGCAGGAGGACTCTCTGCTGGGAACACCAGGAACTGACACTTTGTCTCACAAGCTCTTCACAGTTACCTCCAGAGTAGGGAACTGCTGAACTCTGCTTCATGACCATTTATTGATACATTTAGAAAGGACAGTGAATCAAAAAGGCACCTCTTCCTGTACTTCAGTTACACCACTATAGTTTGTTATTCTTCTATAGTTCCTCCTCCCTCCCCTTGTTTTTGTCTTCAACTGCTAATTATTCATCATATTCTGTCCTATCAAAGCAGCCAGTAATAAATCATAAACTTGGCAATAAATAATGAAATGCTGGAGTTGGGTGGCACACTGCTGGCCACATTCTGCTGTGTCATGTGGAGCAGCAGATCCATTCACCATTACAGTTAAAATAATCCTTCTTCAAATGAATTTGTTACTTTCTAAACTGCCTCATAAGTATTTATAGAGTATTCAATATTGCTATTTGGATGTGGTTGGCTTCATCTGATAGAGAGACCTAGTACAGATGCAAAGTGTACTAAAAGATATTGTTTTCTTTCCAAATTTAAATTACAACTAGCAGAAAAGAACAAGCTATTAAAAAATGGCAAGTTAAAAAAAATCTGTGCTGATAGATGCAGAGAATCAAACAGTACCTGCTGTTCCTCTTGGCTCTTGCTCTGGCATAATAGGCTTCATAACACTTAGGCTTCAGATCCAAGGCTTTGGTAGCAAACTCTTCAGCCATACCAAAATCCTAATGAAGGAATCAAACACGTTACACAGTAACAGTCAAAGGCAGCTGCCAGCTCCGGGTGGTGCTGCCAGTGCTCGCAGCAGAGGCTCCTTCCCCAGTCAGCAAGAGCAGGCATTTGCTCAAAGCACACATGGGCACAGCTGTGGGACCTGGCTGTGCTGTTTGATAACAAAGGGTGGTAGCAGTGATTTCCATTCAGTCTTTTAAAAGTACCACAAAGATCCAGCAGTTCATCATTCCAAAATAACTGCATGATGTAAGACCAGCTGCAATAGATCCCCCATGGCTACACGGTTTATCTTATAAACCACCCATTTACTGACATGATAAAGCCCAAGATCAGGATATAGTGAAAAGGATTCTAAAATACAACATGCAACCCCAGTAACACAGCAGGATGTAAGTCTCAGATTCCCAATGCCAGAGAGGCAGCAGACTAACAGCAAGAGCTTACATTTGTTTTGCGGCGACATCGTGACAGGTTCAGGTATAATGAAACTCTCAGCTCAGTGAAAGCTTTCATTTCCTCACCAAACCCTTCCCTTGGGAACTTCCTCAATGCATACTGATAGCGCTGTGCTGCTTCCCTCATCTTGCCTTTCTGCAAATTTAAGGGAACAAGAGGTTTTTCAGAAAATTTTAATACTGCAGTACAGTTGCCAAAAAGCATATTTATATTTGACATCTACCCTTGAAGTAGAAAACACAGATTTTTTTAATAAATATACACAGTATGAACTACACTGTCAGACAAGCACAGCGAGAGGCTGCATGTCAACCAGAGTTTGTGCTTCCTTCTGAACTCAAATGCTTAATGGTATTTGACGAGGACAATACTTGCACTAATATGTACTACTAGTACTGGAAAAAATCATATATGATTCTTGTTTTGTTTTAAACAGAGTAGTAATGTATCAGATTATATAGTTGAAAAGGAGGCATAAAGGCATTCAGTCTACCTTCAGGCAGAAGTTCAATGTTCTGCTCCCAGAAAAAAAAAATCTACCTACTTTATACAGTGTGTTTCCTTCTTCCATCAGTTTCTGCAGAAGAATCAGGAGAATATCGGGTTTGGAGGTGGCCATTGCCCACGCTGCATTTCCTGCAATTTAATTGTAAGGGTCTCTGACAAAAGGGAAGAAAGTGTGCTTCTGCTGTCTACCACAGTTGAAAGCCTGGTCCTACTTCAGTATACATTCCGCCCACATGGAACCAGTATTACTATTATCATCATAATTAGGGTGTGCACATTTAAAATACATCTATGCTGCCACCTGGACAGCAGGCAGGTATTAAATGGTCTGATACATTTCACCCCTGTGAAGGAATGTGTGGAAGTCACAATTAAATTCAGGCCTAAGTAAGAACCTGCATTTGACCACACTTACTACCCAAATAATATAAAATAATATGAATAACAATATGAAATAGTGATTCAAAGGTACTAAATATTCAGTAATTATCACATACACACCTGCACCATGTACTTACATGACTTATACTTTTTTGGCCTACCCTTTGCAAAAATACAGTTGCATAGTTTATTAGAGGAATGTTATTTAAAACTTCCTTATCTAAATCATTCATAGTTGTCAGAATTATGTATCAGTAATAGCACAGTCATCATTTTCTTGTCTTAAGGCAATATATTAAGGCAGACTAACCATATACAGTGACTGCTCCAGCCCTCACTGTCAGCACACATCAAAGAAGGAGCAGAATAAAAGTCCTTGCGTTTCCTCACTTCTAAAGTGAGTCTTGTGTCTCTGTCTTTAAAGGAGATTGTTTCTCTTGGGTGGGCATCTGCAGACCAAACAGCCTGCAAAAATCTGGTGTTTTATTTCACCTACTTTACAGAAATAAGTAATTCTGGCAGAGCAGAATGCAGTTGTTTGTCACTCACCTAGCTTAGCTCCCTTTCGCAGCAGCATGACCACGACTGAGGTATTGCGGCAGCCAATGGCTCTGTCCAGCGGCCTCATGCCACTGTGGTCCACATGCTCAATCATTGCTCCTTTCTCCACCAAATACTGCACCTGGGAGAGGAAATGAGACATGCCGTGTGACATGGCTGTTGGCAGCAAAGCCAGACCAATGAAATATTTAAGGTACCATGTAATCTTTGAAACACACTGAGCATATGCTGCAGAGTACAGCACAGCCATCTAAAACCCACCGAAGGCACCACAGCACGGGCAGGCTGCAGGGAAGCAGCAGTTCTTTCCCATAACCATTACTTGCCCAAGTGCCACCAGCAGTGATCTTGTAAGGGAAGAGGCACCAACAGTCTTGCCCGTGGACAGGCCCCACAAGCCACAGACCTGCTCGTGGACCTCTTCACTGTCCCTGTCCCTGTCCTTGTCCTTGTCCCAGCCTGGCCAGTGGCTGAGCACAGACCAATTGAAGGGACTGGTCTGGCCAGGGAAATGGGAGCTGGCACCACTCCAGGACAATGACTTACAGCAAATGCAGGGACAGGAAAGAGCCTGGACACCCCTCATTCTCCAGCAGTCTCCAGTACCCAGTGTCACGGGCAAAAACACACACAGTGTCTGAAAACTACCAAAGCCACTATGGAACCTGAGGGCTTATTTGCAATTTCAAGTTAATTCAGACAAAGGCTGAATGGGACAATGTGCTACAGCGAGTTACATGCCACAGCAGCAGCTGAACAGATCTTGTCTATGCCAGCTGCAGAAACAGAGGTGTGGGAGCCTGCATGTGCTGTTCTGTCTAGTTCCTTGCTGACCTCATGGATCTATCCAAACTGCACCCAGACCTGTGTGTGCCCTTCCTCTTCTTACATCTCTTCTTGGGGTATTTCCTCTACAAAGGCACCAACTGACCAGGACCCTGAGAAGGGACCTCTGTGGGTCTGCAGCGTAATTCTGGGCTTCTACTTAATCTAGAAAATGCCTTCCTGAGCAAACATTTTCATTGCACTCAAGATGAGAGCAGTGTAACCATCTTGGCTACTTCCCCAAATTTCCTATTTTGGTAGGTCATATTTTTTCTAGATTTTACATTTTTATAGCTTTTTCTTGAATTTTCTGTTTTGTTATACTTACAATATCAGCATCCCCATAAAAAGCTGCCAAGTCTAGGGGTGTTCGTCCATTTTTGTCTGTCTGATCAGTTGCTGCACCTTTCTCTACTAAATATTGAACTACTTCCTTGTGGCCTTTCAGACATGCCCAGCTCAGAGCTGTCAGTCCTTCCTTGTCCAGAGATGAAACAGTTGCGCCTGTAAAATGAAAATGAACTTTGTTATGAAGATTCTCTGTTTACATGAAAAAATTGCTTAATTCACCCAAATGCAATCCCTGGTGCAGGTGTAATCTGCTATTTATTTTCTACCTTCAGAAAGAAGAAATTCCACAGTGCTCAGATGTCCTTCACAAGAAGCCACCATCAGTGGTGTCCGGCCTTGCTTGTCACTTAAATTCACATCAGCCCCATGCTCCACTAGAAGTTTAGCAATCTGAAACAGAAAACAGCAATTTCAAAATACATTCCTTGCACCAGTGGGGGTTTAGATTGGATATTAGGAGAATTTCTGCTCAGAAAGTGCTGTTCAGCCCTGGCACAGGGGCAGGAGTGGAATTCCCAGCTGCCACATCCCTGAACAGATTTAAAAGCCACAGGGGTGTAACACTTCAGGACATGGGTTACTGGTGGCCTTGGCAGTGCTGGGGAACAACTGGACTTGATGGTCTTGGAGGGCTTTTCCAATCTTAACATCTCTGTGATTTTATGAAATTGGCAGATTGAGATTTCAGCCATAATATCATGAACTTTTAAAAAAGAAGAGTAAGGTGGTATTTATGGCAACCACTGAGAAATTCTGTGTAGCTCAAACCCAGACTGCAGTTCAAGGCCTTCTCCTGACAGGGGAGGCCAACAGGAGGAAGGCTTCTGAACCCAAGGTGCTCTCTCTGCACAGCAGCAGTATAAAAGATCTGAAATCACTGATCTCTGATCTTGGTCTAGGAAATGAAATATTTTAACTCATGTTATTTTGCAGGTGTATTATAACTAAGAGGCCAATGTGCTTTTTAAGTTATTTCAAGGGATACAAAGGGTTTGGAAGTGAAGCTTCTGAGCACACCCCTCTGAAGCAGGTGCAAACTTGTATTAGAAAATTGACCCTAGTTATTTTCAAACCTAGAGACAGGAGGACTGAGGGGCCACCTCCCAGAGGATGCCCAGGGCTGTGCAGACCTGCCAGTGTCCCTGCCGGACGGCGCAGAGCAGCGGGGCCACTCCTCTCCTGCTGCCTCTGCTCACGGCCGCTCCGTGCCCCAGCAGCAGCTCGCACACTTCCAGCTTCCCTCTTCCTGCAGCAGCTGTCAGTGCTAGAGAAAGCATTTGCATCAACATCAGCTCTTGGCTAATCTGGCCTTTGGACACATGCACAGTATGTGAGTGTTACCGAATCCCCATTCTTTCAGCTTTTCACTATGACCCTTTCTGAAAGCTGAAAAGAACAAAAAAAAAGGAAAATACTTTCCCCGTTGTGATTTTTCTCTCTCTTCTATTTTGCTCATATTGTGTTTTAAACAGAAATTTTATTGTAAATTTTGTTGTTCATGTTGAAGCCTCACCAATCATGTCAACAGTGTTTAGAAAATGAATTCATGTGTGACTTACGCAAGAATCAGCAAAGGACTTGCCCCTCCAGTTTCTAAAGCCTAATAACCTGCATTTTCTACTAAGAAGTGGGTCAAATTGTGCATTTCCTGTTACTCATTCTTAGCATTCTCAAACATGATCCAGTAGAATTTTTTTTTAAGTTTCAATGAATGCTGAAAGTAAAGGAAATTACAAACACTGCAGGAAGAAGTAAATTTTTCTTTTTTAGCACTATCTTACCCATTCCCTCCTCAGTTGATGAAACTGCACTGTGTCACAGTTACAATCACTGTTTAGAGCTGAACAACTGGAAGGTAACTGTTATGGATATCAATATTACAAGCAAAAGAGTCCAGTCTTGTTCAAAAACCCCCCTTTTAGGGAGTTCACTTCCTCAATGAGTGAGGATTCCCAATGTATTATGCAAGGATTTCAATAAAAAACATTGACAGGAAAATACTGAAGAACAAAATTAATTTAGAAACAGACGGATGGCTTTTAGAATTCACTGGATTTGCAACAAGGGTTTTGTACACACGTAGTAAAGAAGCACATCTGCTTCTCTAGGACATGAGAGGCCACTGATCATCATCCCAGTGCTGCTCCCATGGAACAGAGATGCCACTCACAAGGCACACCAGAGAACTGCAGTGCAGGCATTACAGTCTGCCTTAATAACTACATTTGGCCTTTCCCAGATATCCAAAGGCAGGTCTTCTTGTCCACTGCCTAATTAGAACAAATGAGGCCATGGCCCAGCATCTCCTGAAAACTAATGATATTTAAACTAAGGTTCTCAGACAGAGAATCCCATAAAATTCCACACTGAAACTTAAGCACTGTATTTCCACAATTTTCCAGTTAGTTAAAAAGTCAGTAATTTACAGTAATTTTAATATAAAATAGCTCTTCAACACTTGAGATGAATAGATTCAGTAAGTTAAAACTATACTTATAAACTGCATTTCTTAATTAAAACTGGTATTTTCCATTATTTTTATTACAGAAAATAAAATTTAAAAAGTAAGATTAAAACCTCTTTACTCTTAAATTAGCAACTCAAATTAGGAAACACACAAAAAGGGAAATAAATACCTGTTTCTCCCCACAAGGCATCAGTGTCATTGATGTCCATGTCGTGGTCTTTTTCAACTGTCAAGATGTAATGTACCACCTGCCAAAAACAGTGAGCAGAGACGTGCTGAGCCACAAGTGCATCAGTTGTCACTTGTATGATACAGCAAGGGGGGAAAGATGCAAAACAAGTAGAGTGCTTCTCTCTCAGTGCATATAATCAATAGAAAAGAAAATCAGTATTGCTGAAAACAAATACAGTAGGATTTTAGAATGTCTTGAAAGCAAGTGAATGTTATTGAAAACCTTTTTTAAAAGCCCAGTGCTCTTCTGTGAATTTGTTTTCTGGCATGAGTATGATTTAACGAGCTCCCATGTGGCCTCTGTAGAACAGAATAATCAAAATAAACAATGACAAAAATAAAGCATCCCAGTTCAGTGAGGAAATTCTGTATCATCTAAAACAAGAGAGCAAAAATGGGAAAATCTGCATACATTTTGTAAAATGGTGATACCTAGGTTTTTCCTTCCACACAGGTTATATCTTACCTGTTTCTCTAAATTTCTTCCCAGAATGGTCTAAGCATACATTGATAAATGGTAATTTTTAAAGCTGAAATAAGCTTTAAATTAAGTTTTGCTGTGTTTCTACTATTTAAGGAAATCTGTGCTTTGAAACTCCTGCTAGAAGATCATTAAATTAAAACTTTTTCTAATGACTGCTTTAAACAGATTTTCTAATGGGGCACATGGTCACTGAGGCTGCAGTCAACAGGTGAGGGAGGAGAATCACACTAACAAAGTTTGGGATGCTACAGGAAAAAACGAAGGCAGGAAAGGAGAAAGGATCTGGGTGTTTTGAGGCCATCTGAAAACTGCTGTATGCAATGTATGGAAAATCCTAGAATTCAAAATGCCAGGATATAATTTATTAAAATTCATGAAACACACAGATCATCTTTCTAGCTAAGAATACAGCTTTCTTAACATCTTAGAAATAGAGAAAGATGGACATTTTTTCAGGTATGCATTTATGACTAATGTGATCTCTTTTGTTGATATTCAAGAGTTGATTGCTTTCATTTAATCAGTGGACAGCAAGCAAGAACTTTCAGGAGAGTGAAGGAATTATCCATTCATCCAAGTTAATCATAGCTCATAATCCTCAAGTTTATATTGTAAGAGAGTGATGGCTTATATACCATATAATAAATAACCTGCATGTAGACATTTCTATATTTGGATCATCTAAACAACTTCAAAGATCAGACTCTTTATCTTATAGCAATTTAAAAATATATTTAAAAGAAGTAAATATTGAAACAGCTTTATTGAAGAGATTTTGTTTCCACTTTGGTACATCACTCACTACATAACTAAGTCCCCTAGCCTAGCTGATCTTCATTCAAGTATCTTTACTTACCCCATTACTTTTCTATCAAGGTTACAGTTTGTTTTCCCAATGAACAGAAGACATACTTGTATTACCTAAATATCTAAAGCATTGTAAGTACTTCCTATGTGTTTATTTTTAGTGTTCCTTCCCAAATTTCTGTCTAAAAGCGACACTGAGCTGAAGTCTGTAAGTTGACATGTGCATCAAGCTAAAAACTGAAGCCTGTGTGATTGCACGCCGTGAAAAATTTGAAGAAAAAATTCAAACATACTTGGGTAGATCACTGATACAAAAAATCATCACCACCACTAGAGATTTAGGACTACTTCCAAGAACAGAGGGGAGAAAGTAGACAGAAAATGACATATAAACAAATCCTATAAGCAAACGCTAGTATCGGATTATTCAGCTAGAGCATTTAAACCAGCTGCTAATACAAACTATGATAAATATCAGAAGTGTCAACAATTCTTTCCAAGCCTCTTTAAAAACAGCTGCAAGCACTGTGGTACAATTCTGATGCTTTCAAACAGATCTGGAAGTACCTGAGTTCCCAACCCACCTGGCAGTGGCCCATGCTGGCAGCTGCTGTGAGAGCTTGTTGCAGCGCCTGGCGCTTCCTCAGTGAATCCTGTTCTCGGGACGGGCTCACCCAGACCAGGCCGAGCAGGAACTCAAGGATCCCACAGTGCCCTCGCAGTGCACTATGGACCAGAGCACACTGGCCCTTCTTGTCTGCAAGGTCAGCCTGAAGGGGGGAAAGGGAACGGCTGAGGTTAAAAGAAGCAGGGAAAGGCTGTGGAGAGGAGACTCTTCAGGGCACTGTGAGAGAGCAGCTCCCACTCCTGACTTCCAGGACAAGGGGAACGTCTGGGGAATTACAGGCCCAATAGCCTCACCTGAGAAGCTGAGAAGGTGATGGAAAAACTAACCCTGGAGAGCACTGCTAAACATGTGAAGGACAAGGTGAGCAGGACCAGCCAGCCTGGGCTTGCCAAGGGGAGATCGTGCTTAGCCTGCTGGACAGCCAGCGGCTCTGAGGGGACCAGAGGGTGGGTGAGGAGAGCTGGGGATGCCTTTGACCTTGATTTTAGAGGGCTCCAACACTCTCTGAGTAACAGTCACTGACAAGCTGATGACAACAGGTCGTGAAAATAGACAGGGAGAGGCACTCAAAACTGGCTGAACGGCTCTGCCAGAGGGTTGTGACCAGTGGCACGGGCAAAGTGTTTCACAGCAGTCTGGACGACCCCCTCAAGCCTATGCCTGATAATGACATACTTAAGTAATCAATAACAGCTTTTTTGGCCTTTGTATGACTCTTCTGACTGCAGGCTTGGCAATCTTTGTGCACCAGCTTACCTTTGCACCTTTCCTGCACAGCAGTGACACGATGTTCATGTGACCTGCAGCGGCTGCGTAACTGAGGGCTGTCATCCCGTTTTCTGAAGCTCCATCAATAGCAGCTCCAAACTCGAGTAAAAGAGTGACCATTTCTTCGTGTCCAAGGTGTGACTGAACACACAGCACTGGAGCATTATTCAGTACTTCAGTCCTGTAATTCACATTTGCTCCTGCCAAAATCAGCAGCCGACTCACCTAAAATTTAATTTAAACAAAACAACATTTTCCTCAGATTTGTCTGAATTGGATATCTTGATCAGGTACTCATTTGTTACTCTCTAACTCAGATGCAGATTTTATTGGTAGACATCAACTTTATCTCATATATAGTAATATACCAGTTTAAAATCTTCTCTTAGTAAATACATTATTGTATTACTGAGTACTGCACTCCCAAGACTTGTCTCTTCCCTGAAACTCACTACTCATCAGAACTGCATGTGTGACTTGCTGCTACTCTGCTGCAACTAGCTCCATTAAGAGAGAACCAGACTGCATAAAAAGAAAATCTCCAGAAAACAGCCAGAGCGTGCCCATGTGTGTTTATGTACACACAAACTTCCAGTCAAAAGCCTTAGCAGTTGGCTCAAATTCCAACTGACTGACTTGGATTTCGCTATCCATCATCTGGGGATTCAAATCATAGTGCAAAGTTGTGGTATTTTAAATCCTTTCTTCTCACAGTATTTCCCCCTTGTACAACGGACACTTTCCCAGAGAAGCAAAGAGCAGTGAGCTCTGCCCAGCAAGGCCACGTGAGACATCTAACCCCAAAAAATCCACCCACACACTCACCTGTGTGAGTGCAAGGAACAACCCTTCTTTCCATCAGTACTATTAAGGAAAACTGATTTGAACTTTAGCAAACATGAAGGCTTGTCACAAAAGTGTTCAGATCCAGGTGCTTTTCTGCTGAAGGGTTACATTGACTTCAGCATTCTCCTGCCCAGTACAGCCCTGCTGATGTTCTTACCTTCACGTTGGGTGTGTAGATGTTTCTTAGGGAAGCCAGGGCTGTAGACAGTCCATCAGTACTATAACCAATCCACAAGGCTTGCAGATGACTGGAAGAAATTCCGGTCCTTTTACTGAGACCCTAACAGAAATGATACAACAGGAAATCTCTCTATAGAATTAGAAATCCTATTTTAATCTACAAGTCAGTATAAAAAGGAGTAAAATCTTGATCAATAACACTACCAAATATATTGCATAAGCTCCCAACAAATTATTCCAGCAAGTCAGCAGAGAATCTCTACAATGTGTTCATAAAATAGGCCATAAAGCCTACTAAGCTGCAAGCTTTACCTTGAAAATATGAGCTTTAAGTATATGATGGCCAAGTTCCATAGTTTGTTGGCGGTTTAACTTTCCCTCCTGCCGAGAAAACATGAAGGCCAGTAGAGCATGTCCATTCCTAATAAAAAGGATTAAGAGAGAACCACTTTTATAACTATATTTCAGTAAATATTCTAACATGTCTTTATGCCTGTTGTAAGAGTTCAACTTTGCTAGACTACTGAAACATACCATGACATCTAAACAAAATTCTTTCCATAATGACATAATGCAAAATGAAAAATGGCAAATTTTGAAGATGAAACACTCCTGGTATTTCTTTCTGTGCTGTCCCCTCACAGGGGGCCTGTGTCAGCTTTGAAGTGGTTTACATACTGCTCTCTTCTGCATTCTCAGAGCCAGGAACTGCAGGCATCTCAGACAGAGGCCAATCCTTTTGGAAGACTGAATACTTGCAAAATTTGAGAGAAAACTTGTATTTAGTAATTCTACAGCAACATTAGTGGTGGTCAGTGTTCTAGGAAACAGTGAGAGTGGCACAATGCTGCAAAAAAAGGTTATCATGTACTATTTGTTAATTAGACCATACACTGGTACTGGGCAATTAGCCATATGCTAGCTGGACTCCTCAGCTGAGGGGGAAGTTGTGGGAGGGGACTTCTCACCCCATCTTCAGACATTTCTGAACAGAACTTTCCACAATCAGAAGCTTTACCTGGGCGCAGGCAGCCCCCTGGGCAAGCACTGGGAGCTCCCAGCGTGGTGGGTGCAGGGCTCCACAAGCTTGCAACTCCTCAGTCCTACCTACAGAACTGGTTCTGTTACAGCCACTTGAAAGCTCAGACAAATCTTGGGCTGGTAATAATTTTAAATGTCAGCATTATTTATTCTTTTCCAAAACCCAAAAGCTGTAAACCCCAAGGAACATTGGAAAAAAAAAATTACAGGGAGCCGACTGTGAGAACACGACAAACAGTAACAGCCACTGTCTCCAACACAACCAACTCCAAGTCACAGAAAGTGAGCTTGAACGAACTGAAACAATGCCAGCAGGATATAATTACAGCACAGAATGTCTCAATATTTTTACGTTTAAAAAAGCCCAAATGATCTGATCCTTCTATTCCTGCACTGTACATTACACAGACAAGGTGCTGCTTGCTGCATGGAATTCTCAACTATTTTGCTGTGTTAGTAACAATACAGCACTCTCATTTCTCCATGAAGGTAGCAAAGACAGATGCAAACTTCTGACTTTATGTAAGTCAATTATGCATTGTAAACTTTGAATCTTAAGTCACATTACCTCTAAATATGGAAGTTTTCATTTTGGAAAAAATTAGGTGTACTTGTATTTTAACATCACTCTTTCCTCTCACCAACTCTTGCAATCAAATATACAAAACCTAATTTTGGTTACTTGAACATGAATTACTGCAGTTTTAATTTACCTTGGCTCACATAAGAAGTCAGTATTTTCACCTTCTGCTCTCCAGACAAGCCATTCCCTGAAGGAAGGATGGCAGAACATGCGTGTTTTGTCACGTCTTTTGATCAGGAAACACGAAAGGGCTTCTATCCTCTGGCTGAAGTCTTCCCACTGTTGTTCACTGCTTATTTGTCCTGCATTAATAGCTTGGAAAATCTGGTCATCTGTCATAGGATGCAGGGATGCCAATGCCACGTTCAATATGGGCTGAGCTCGCTCAAAAGCAGAGTTTGTCATGAACTTCATATTGCACTGCAGCAAGTACAGCTCTGACAGAGACACAGGAACAACTTTGTAGCTTGCACTTTTGATTACTAAATGACCTTTTTGGAAAAGATCCAGAGTGAGTTTCAAATAGAGATAAGATCCCAGGCTTCTCATGATCAGGTGGTTGCTCACTTTCCCAACTGTAGCTGCATCAGCTTTTCCATTTAAAGACATGTTGTTTATAATTTCCTGACTGTTATTAATTCTGTACTGAATATAAGCATTCAAATCATTGTGAATTCCTTTGTTGTCTGGAAAATTGTCCAGGGATATTGCGATAAATGGTAGTGAACTTACCACTTCCTGTGAGGGAGAGAGGGGGAAAAAAAACCAAAACAAACGAGAGACATTTCAGTATTCAGTATTTCAGCACTAAGAATTCAACAATGCATCTTTGCTACACTTCCCTTTTGTAGTGAGTACCAGATTAAAAAGGAATTCAGCATCCCTGAGATGGTTTTGCAAATATTGCCTCCTCATAAGAGGTAAAACAGTATTTCTACATTTTATCATTTTTCACACGAAAGTCTCAAATATTTCACTGACCAAATTCAACAACTGAAAGGGATGAGAAATGACCACTTCAAAGTTAAGGAAATGGAAAACAGTCACCAGAACTGGACCCTAAGACAGGCCAGGGAAAGGGGGAGGCAAAAGAAATGATCTATCAGGCAGGAACATTTTATTAAGAAGTATCACAAATGAGGAGAGAGAGAAGACTCCCATTTCACCTTCCAGTGACAACGTACCAGAAAGGCACCCTGCACACATCCCCAGGTGCCTGAAGGTACAAGTACCAACCCCAGTACAGACACTTCAGCAGGTTCACCTGAACATACTTTCATGTTTCTGTTACCCAGAATAGTTCTATGTTTATGTAAATAAAGATCCAAAAGACCTTTACTTAAAACAAACACTTCCACAACTCCTAACAAACTTCATACATAAAGTAAAACTTCTGAAGTTTTACTTCAAAATTTCTAAAATTAAGTTTGAGAACCAGAAACTTACAGAGAGTCATATACTAGAAATGTTTAACAAACATCTCCAGACTTTCACAACACAAAAAGGAGCTCTATTCTACTTTATGTAATTAAATGGATTTCAACAAGCTGCACTTTCAGACTAGCGAGATGTTTTAAGCAAAGACACACTTCTCCAGTCTCCAGAGAAAGAACAGTCCCTGCTACAGAAATCCCTATTTAAATCCAAAAATTTAGTTGAGAAATAAACTCTTCAGCCAGTTAAACACTCAGTGTGGTAGTGGTAAGAAGGCAGAGAAGAAATAAACTCTCGGAGGCGGTACTGAAGCACAACTGCACCTTAACACCACACTCCTGAGGTACAAGGGAACAGACTCAAATTTCATCATTCCTGGTATTATCAACTCTACTGACAGCTGGAATAAAGTGATTCACAAGGGAAAAGGCCTCCAGTATTGTATCTCTGCACTGCAAATAAACATGTAATGAAGGAAGGAAGGAAAAAATCCAAAAGACTGAGTTCCTCTAAACTCAGTATTTTTCATAATAATGCAACTGAACGAATATAAATGATCATTTGGGCTTTGAGTGTAAGAAAAGCATTAAAAAGTGTTTTCACCTGGAAATTAGTTCTTATGGTCACAATGAGCTTCAGCCAAGGAGGAAACTTATAGATTATACTTGTGATAAATGAAGAAATTGTGTCACCATAATCAGGTTTATGAAATTCAGCATCATTTAAACCATCTACCAAAATTATGTAGTCTTCCTCAGGAATCTTCTGCTCTGAAATTTGAAAATAAAAAAGGAAAGGATAAAAACATATTCTCCCTTAAAGTGACACATCTTTATCTTCAAACTCCATATGTTAAGAAACAAAAATGTATCTTTATGCACACCAGTACATCTTATGGCATTTAAGCATTGTTTAGGAGATTAAAAACAACATCTGGAGATTAAAAACAGTTTTAACAGGAATGATATACTCTGTTCATGTGTAGGCACAGCCCCCATTCTGTCACAATCAGGTATCTGCTCAAGCTGGTAAATGCTGGGAAGCAGCTGTTTTCAAGAGGAGTTTGCTAGGGTTTTATTAAATACAAAAATCATTTTGCTACATACTTTCTTTAACACACCATACTCAAGGAAGTGGCAGCAGCTGTGTCAGGGGAAGGTTAGGGTGGATATCAGAAAAGGTTTTTCCCCCAGAGGGTGCTGGCACTGCCCAGGCTCCCCAGGGAATGGGGACATTCCCAAAGCTGCCAGAGCTCCAGGAGCCTTTGGACAGCACTGCCAGGGATGCCCAGGGTGGGACTGCTGGGGTGTCTGTGCAGGGACAGGGGCTGGACTGACGATCCTGGTGAGTCCTTTTCAGCTCAGGGGATTCTGTGATTGCTGGAAAACTGCCACATCCATTTTAAAAGCAAGCAAAACCCACATCCACTTTGCAGATGTGTAGGGCCTGGAAATTGGAAAGGATGTGACAAAACTCTAATGTGAAAGCGCCAGCCTTAACTTCAAGCTAATAGCTGTCTTCCCATTTTCTAGCAAAAAAGTAAATATAAAGTTTCACAGAATTTTAATGTAAACATGAATCAACTGTTCAAAACTCATGTATTAGTGTTACAACTAGCACAATTAACGAATCCCTTTCTCCAGGAACGTCCTGCTTTATTCGTTTCTAATAATTTTTGCCACTCTTTATGCAGTTTGGATTCCATTTCCAAGTCACTTTCTGTTTAACGTACCTCTCCTGAGGGCTGAAAGTGGTTCCAAGACTCCCCTTTTAAAAGCTGCTGCTGGATCCTGGACACAAGACCTGAGGCTCAGCATGCTCTGCAGGTGAGGCTCTCTGATGAGGAGATCTCTGTACGCCGTTAACTGCTGTGAGCGGCAAAGCAGGGCGGCCACGCTGTGCACAAACTCGGGCACGAGACAAGTGTAAGTATTATCAGCCTGGCAGTAATGATAAGCAACCACCTGCAGAATTACAAAGCATAAAGCATTACCCCTTCAGAATTTTGGTTGGTTACTAGTTAGTGCAGTTATGATAAAAGTGTTATTAAATTTCTCTCCCCAGTACAAAATTCTTTTCAGTGTTAGATCCCATGCTGTAACAGTCTCTGACAGCCTGGCTCAAACACAGGGAGGAAGGCAATGAAATGGGTTTTTGACCTTGCAGCGCAAGCAGAGAGAAGAAATCAAAGAGTCAGATTCTGGCAGGAAAACAATTTGAGTTTGTGACATTTGGATACAGCGGGTAAGCAGCTGATTAACTGAGCACAAGAAAAGTAACCTGAGGGTCTGATTAGGTAACCTAGTAGCAGTAATTTAACACCACCATGTTGCACACTGTAACCACTCAAGGACTAATTTGATCATCAGGCAAAAGACAGACAACTATTAAAGGCATGCTTACATAAGCAAATGGAGAAATACGACAACTGGCTTTATTCCGAGTATTCCAAGGCTGTGCATTACTTGCAAATAAATCAGGACATAACCCATATTTCTTTTGGGGGAAAAAACCCCAAAACAAACCACAAGAAAAACATGGTGTTCACAGTGAAGAAAAAGCCTGCACTTCAGTGGTTTTCATAACACTGCTTCAAACAAATATGTATCACTTTAAAGACTGCAAATGTTAGAGATCTTGTTTTCCCTACAACTATGCACAAAAAATATGCAATTCAGACCCTCATTAATTTTATTACTTTGGAAAAAAACCAAGCGCCTAACGTATTAATCTAACAGAAATGACTTCAGACTCTTAAGAGTCTGAAATAAAACCACATTCAGGTTCAACCTGTATCATAGCATACAGATGGGTTACACAAAAACCAAACATTTTCTCTTCCCTGCCTCCCCCTGCCCCAATTTTTGCTTTTGGAAGGCACACTGAGCAGCTCCCTGTAGAAAACAGACAGTCCCTTTGGCAAGGGACTCCACTCCCTCCCAAACCCAGACAATACTGATGAGAAATTGTTAAGGTAACTCCTTCTAAGAGCACACAGGATTCAGGTGCTCACCTGGCAGGTAAAGAGGCAGGCAGCTGATTTCACCAGCCAAACACAGCCACCATGCAGAGGTGCCAGGTGCTGCCCCAGTCCCAGCACTGCCCGCAGCCTCCCAGGGGGCTCTGCAAAGCAAACTGCCCCCAGGCTGGAGGGTTCTAACACACTGAACGTCTCCCAGGAACTGGAAACTCACCTTTGAAGCGAGGCGTCTCACAGAATCCGCTGTTTGGGTTTTGTATTCAGGAGTACCAGGACAAGTCAGAGTCTTCATTGTATTGGTGTCACCCGACAGAGGGGCACACGGGGGTAGCTGACTTAAGGGAATCTCCTGACAGGAGTCACCATCTGCTTTTAGAAGGCAACAAATACAAGAGACCAAATTTGCTGATAGCAGATTGTTTTCTAGGAAAACACCACAGATTATTCTACTGCTAGAGTAAAAATTGAAAATGAGCAATACCCTTATAAAAGAAGCATGCAACTAGTCTAATAAATACAGGCACACGCTTGCAACTTTATGATTTTAAAACAACTTTTAGATCAAAACTATAGCATTTCTGAAAACAAAACCATGCTGATGTGAAAGAGTTTCCTTCAGAAAATTATACATACAATGCCTCATTTAAACTAGCAGTTACTGTATGACTGAACTCTTGGGAAATTTATTATTGCTGTTATTAGTAATAATAACATTTGAAGCATCAGTTGGAGGAATGGCAGTAATGGCAGTCTCACCATCCAACCAGTTCAAGCAGGCACTGGACTGGTCTGGTGACAGGATGCTGTGGATCCCAGTGGAAGACAGAAGAGGCTTCTCCATAGCTTTATTCTCACCTCTACAAAAATTCTGTGGCAAGCATACACAGCGGGTCCGCAGCAGGAAAGAAACACTCACTGCTCCCTTTCCAAACTTGTGAGAGACAAAGCTGCTGCAGTCACATCCTCAGAGTCTGGGGTACACACTGACAAGAGGAAGAGATCCTGCACACTGCCTCTGTGTTACCACCTCTCTGATGGGCTGAGCCCACATTATGTCACGCTAAAGGTATTTGTCAGAACACAAAATTTTAAATCCTTCCTTTGTTCATTGTAAGAAAAAAGTGTTTGCTAAAGATTTGCTGAGGTCTGACTACCTTAAACCAAAAAAGCAAACACGTGACTCTTGATGTCAGCACATGAACCCAGACATTACCCAGAAAAGGAACATACTTTTAGGAGATGAGCTCGGGCTGTTGGAGGCTATTTGTCTCATGCGACTTCCATGACAGCTGAGTGCCACCAGCCGTGAAATGACCGCAGTCTTCCCAAATCCCACATTTCCAGTAATCACTGCTCCCCTGCTCTCTGCTGGGTCAGGATTCTGCAGTTTTTCCTCAATGGCGTGAAACAGCCATTCTCTTCCAACAAACACCGAGTCTGTGGTTATGCTTGGCACCTCAAACAACAGCGGCTTCAGCAAAATGTCCTGAGGCTTATAGGGGATGAAACGAGCTGAAAAGATGTCAGGGAGGAAAGTTTATTAGAAGAATCTTGACATGCAATCAAACACCATGGTTTCAGAAAGTAACATCATTCAGAAGCTCTGTTGCTATCAGACATCCTACTGCTTTCATCATGACACAGTAAAATCTGATCGCCTCAGTTCAGGTTAACTCCATAATTTTTGCATTAATTAAATTGTAGAGGAAAGAAGCTAAAGGGGTAACGTATTTTTTTTACAACTGAACTCGAGTTATTAACTTATAGAATCCAAAAAGTTTTCTTAAAAATGCATTAATAATTCTACAAATGGGGAAGCGCCATCTTTCAGTTTAGAGTGAACTATGTGCTGAGCATCACAGCCTTGGGTCTTCAAATCTGTAAAGACATTTACAGGGAAACAGGCAATGGTACAGAGAATAACATAATTTTTCTGTTTAAAAAAGCCCCTTAAAGTAATACAAAAAAAATTACTGCCTTGTTTTCCTGTACTTTTCAAGTGACAGGATCAGTAGTTACACTTTTGATTACTTTGATTATATACATTTGGGAAACAACTGATGACTTAGGGAAGAATTTGGGTTTGATTGCATAAAATACATTAAAATTTACAGGAATAATAATATTCACCAATAATATGCTCTGAAGATTCATTAGCCAAATGTAACGTTACATAACTTCTGTTTCAGCAATGATCTATGACTGTAAAAAGCCGTAAATGGAAGAGGGCAGCACAGTATCTACATACAATCCTCAAGACCAGTTTTACTAGGAGTTCACTTAAATTTTTCTGCCTTTAATTGTTATTGGTTGTAACAGACACACACATTCCATCTCTAAACCATGGCATTATGCAGGAGAAAGTGTAAGCAAGCATCTTGTTGGCAGACATGCAGAGTGGCCTGTCAGGAGCACTCCACAGTAACACCCACACTCCCAAGTGCTGAAGGAACTGTGCCTGTGCCAGACAGATGCAGGTGTGACCACCTCTGCCTTTACCTTCCTGCTGCACTCTCCCGCCAGCGGTGTTGTGCCAAGGCAAGCGAATTGAAGTTCGTAGAGGAGTATTTCTTTGTCCATCCAAGTAACTCAGATCTTCCAATTTGGTTGAACTTGTTGCTAGAGTATTAAAGAACTGAAGCTTATTTTTCTCTCAACGCAAATTACAAAGAATGTTATTATTTATTACAGTCCTTCATCCACATGTTACTTACAGAGAAATTTTTCTAGACAATGGCAACAGTCATTCATGTAACATTTACAAAATGCATTTCAACCAAGTTCACTAAAGATTCAGCTGGGTTTTTCCCTGTTTAGATGCCCCTCAGTTCTCCCATTGAGACAGCTTCCTTTTTTTACTGTGGAGGCAACCACATCAGTAAGGTCAGAAGTGTTAGAACAGGTTTGTGGGTATCACCTGCTAATACACCACCTGCCACCAGGCAGAGTCCTGGAATAACTGATGGACTTCTGAAGTGTTTCAAAAGTCCTGACCTAATCAATACCTACCAAAAAGCATGGTAACAGCGTTCTGACAGTTTTAATTGTCTTTTTATCCTACAGAGATACCTTCATACTAACAACAGACAGATTCAGAAGAAATGCCCTATCATTAAGAACTCCCTTGGGTTTTGACCTCAGGACTTTACCTGCAACAGAGTTTGGACGAGGCATTATTAAAGAGGCAGAGCTCTGAGTGTAAGGAAGGGGTCCCTCTCCTGTTGGTACTTCTTTTGGCAAATTCTCAGAAGATCCAATGGCCTCCTCTTCTGCCACTGGTGAACAATTATCTGTTCTTCGGTCACGACTAATGCCTTGATGTTTTCCAGCTCTGAGACTACCATCCTTACTCCATTCTAAGCTGGATCCACTACGATCATCATTTTCTGATGAACTTGTTATCGTGGCTGAAAGAGAGGGAAAAGAACCAAGTAAAGTCAGAGGAACATGGCACACACATTAGAATTTTCATTCTCAAATGGCACTGTGAAACATAAATGACAAAAATTTAGTGGTTTTCACAGGTCTGTCCCACCTAAAATACATAATCACATATGGATGACAATCAGCCTGTACTCATATACCTGGCAAACTAATCTTGACAGAAACCTTCCAGCAAGCAAGCTATTTACTGTTCCTTTCTTAAGCACCTACTACATTTCACTGTCAGAAAGAGCAAACAGGAGTAGATACCTGATGAATCAGAACCAGTAGAGTATATTAATAAAATCTCAGATTACATTAAACATACTGATTTATGTTTTTAAAGAGTGCTGTAGTATAAATCAGAGCCTCAGATAAAGGCCTGGGGGGGAGGGATTTTTTCTGCTACAAAAATTTCATATGCAAGGCAATAAGCAGCACAGAGCCAGAGAGACCCTCAGCTAAAGTGTTTTTGGATGCTGTGGTACAAAACAGCAGCTTCTGCTGCTGCAGTGATTCCCTTGATGAAACACATCAACTGCATTGCCCAGTGGGATCCAAATGTTCCAGTCTGCTCACTGAGGGTTCTCAGTGTGCCTGTACTTGTCTGAGATTGTATTTAATCAAGGCCTCCTGCAATAATGTGAAGATTTTATATTCCTGAAGACCTACTTAAGTAATGTTTGATAAAACTATGCTAACCTCCTTGCCTAATTAGGAACACTTTGCAGATATATACTTTTTTGTATGACTAATACTGAAACTCCTCTGTTTAATTTAAAAATTTTTCAATTACTTGCATTAAACTCTCACAAAATAACTGAACAAGTATTTATTTAAGGTTAAGCCAACACTCAAGGCATTTTTAACACTTTAATGCAACAGAGGAAAATACAAAACAGGTTGAAAGGGCATCAGGATCAAATAAACCATATAAAACAAAATAAAATACAAGAGAAATGCACGTATTACAACAGCAGCTGTTATAGCCAAGAACAGGATTTCAACCTTTCAAAACGGGATCCGTAGACAGTGTAAAACCAAACACGGTGACATAAAGCAGCTGCTCAGACTTACACAATTAAGAGGAAAGTAATTTCTACTACGTGCACCACTAATGAAAATGCTCACCTATAATCCCACTGTCCTTGCTCTCCAGGGTGGAGCTGGGGGTGCTGATGGTGCCACAGGGACTGCCCTTGCTGGCTGCTGCTTTGCCAGCACAGCTGTTGAGGGTGGAGCAGGGGCTGTCGGTGCTGGGCGATGTGGTGCTGCTGGTGAGGGTGGAACAGGGACTCACTCCTTGGCTGGCGACTGCACACTGCCAGGGGAAGAGCAACAAACACTCACTGCACAGCAGGCAGGACTCTGCTGGGCCCAAACACAGAGACCGTCAGCTGAGGTGAAATAACAGCAAAGCCAAGAGCCCATCTCTCAAGTGAAAGCTTTGTCTAGACTGGGAATCTTAATCTTTCATACTACTCTTAAAAAGTGACCGCTGAAATAAAAAGGGAATTTCACAGTTCAGTGAAAAAGCTGCAGCGAGGCAGATTTTTTCTCTATTTAACACTTTACTGGATACCCCTCCCCTCCGCCTCTTGCATCTATTCTTTGAGTTGAAAAAAACCTAGAACTGCAGTCTTATTAATTTTTCACTATCAAGTGTGAAAACCCAAACTGATGCACTAAGATTTAGGAGGGCTAGGACTAAAAGTGGAGAGAGTAAGAAGAGAAGAGCAGAGCTTGGTAGTTACTGTGGAGTTTTAGTTAGCTGATGAGTTTCATGCGGATAATAGCTGCCTGCTTCCCTCCAATCCCTCTACCCCAAATGACAGAGAAGGACTGTCTGATTGACGTGAACTTCTCAGGAAGAAACAAACACAAGCATGCTCCCATCTTAACAAAATGCTGACATTCTCCAATCTTGGAAATCATCAAAAAGAGAAGGGGAAAATTTCCTCCTAAATACTAAAATCAGAGAGAATTCTAGAAGCTATTCACATTCATAGTAGATTAGATTTAGCCTCCAGAAATGATGAGAACTCTATTCGGTTTGTGTGTTTTGAAATTGTGAATTGATCTTGAATTCCTGAAAACAAACACTTGGTAAAATAAAGTCTAATTCTATTACTGTATCTCTATTAAAATGGATGGTATTTGGGTAGATATCAAGTAACTGCAAGTGGCAGATAGACGAAATAACATTAGTCCCCTCTGAAACAGGATGAACATTAAATATATTATATTCCATTATCCTACCATAACTTCACTTTTCTCTTCCATGTGAGCAGAAGTTGGGATCCCTTCCCCCAGTAAAAACCCCAATCTTGTCATCAATTCTTGTGCTGCAGGAGAACAGCTTGAGTCTTTGTCAGGTTTTCCTTTGGATTGGGAGGAAAAAAGTTGAAGGTTAGAGTCTTATATTTGGAAACTGTTAAAAGAGGTAGAAAAAGTACAGACATTTAATTGCTGGGTCTTGGATCCTTTGCATAACCCCACAAATCTAGGGGAGGAAAAGCCCACCTGCCAGTCAAACCAGAAATGTTTAAGTGCAATCAGTTCATCACTGGACTGATGAGTGACATAACACAATGATTCTCCTAAGAGCAGTATTAAGGTCAATGCTATCAAAGCTTATTGGCCAGCTGAAACTCTATTTCTGTCATATAAAAACATGAAGAGTAGAGGTTAATAACACAGATGTTTTGTAATCTCACAGTTAACACTAGAACTAGTACGTTACATTTTTGTTTTGCTTGCTATGCAAAAGATGTGACACCAGTTCTAAACGTCCCAACTCTTCTGGTGCAAAGATATTTAATTTTATCAGTACAGTGCTTCAAAATTTCTTCTAGCATTCAACAGGCATAACAAGACAAAATTCAAAATGAGGCAACCTGCAACAAAAGCAGCCAAGCACAACTCTGGCCTGGCACACACTCTTGCTAATGGAATCTCACAAACAAGCATTTCCAGCCATTTTCCTACTTTGATGCCAGCAGTGTGGCATCACCCACCACCCTGTGACTATCTGCTCTGTCAGGCACATTTACAGGGCATTTATTCCTTTCATCCATTACTAAAAAAACAATGTATATACATGGGCCTGTCCCATCCTCAGGTATAAACAGCTAATTAAATAAGGAGCATCATCCTACCACCTGGAGAAGCAGCTCCCAGCAGGAGCTCTTATCCCCACAAGTGCCAAGAGGGACACCAGGAGCAGCTCAGCCACTTCCCAACCAGCACTCCTGGGCTGCTGGTGCCATCCCCCTGCTATGAGCCACCAAGGACACCCAAACAGCTCTAGCACTTCAATTTTTGGAGATGTTGTGCAACAAACAACTCCCAATTTCTACAGAGTGCCTCAGTGGGTGAGGGAAGCAGGTGCCCAGACTTAAGGATGAATTTTAGGAGAGAAGATGCAAGGCTCTCAGCTGCAGCACCTTCTGCAGCACCACTGAGAGGAGCCAGGGTGAGGGGGAACCCAGAGAACCCAGCTGAACTGAACCCTGTCCTTCCCTTCACAGTGTCACTGAGCCACACCAATGTCAGGACAGTTTTTACTCTCCGTGAGCAGCGTGTGGTCTCTAACCATCCAAGACACAGCTAACACCAGTGGTACCTGCAAACAGCACATTTCTCCCAAGCTGCAGACTGGAAGAAAAACACAAAATAACATCTGTAACTGAACAGCCTGACCACAGGCACTACTTCAATTATCACCCAATTTTATGAGTGGCATAAACCCCAAAGTTTGCAAACATGCACAGTACTAGTAAACCCTTTGTCTTTATTTCACTCCAGCTCAATGCCTACTTGAATGCATGTATTGCTTAATAGCTTAAGGTTTTACTCTGCAAGATAGATTCTCACTTAATCCCAAAAGAAGGAAGTCTATGAAAGTAGACAGCAGAAGTTTTTTTATTTCAGAATTTTCACAAATTGACAGGCCTTCAAATATCTGCCTGGAAAATATATTTTCCTTATTTGAAAATATTCCTATATTTTAAAGAAAGCAATTTTAAAGATTAATTGTAATCTTTAAGTCACAATACTGGAAACAACACTTTGTGAAATCATCTTCATTCTTCTCTCAAAATTACAAAAATTATTACTATTATTACTAGAAAAATGATATCTGACAAGTCTGAGTAAATGTTAGGCATTCTACCAAATTCAGTCAATAACAGAGACCAAAGTTAAGAGCTGGACCCTGGACCTAGAACTTTAATGGCATCACTAGAAGATGACTGTGAAGATGAAGGCACAAGAGCAACCAGGGTAACTATACCATATCAAATAGACAGTGAAAACAATTTTAAGTAGTTCTATTTTTGCTATTAAGCATCTATATTTTAGAAAGAAAACACTGACTTTTTAAACTGTAGTTTCCCTTACAACTGAAAAAAAGGAAAACAGAAGAATTTTCACCTGGAACATCATCAGTTATATCCACTGACCATAATGAGGTTAGTTAAGCCGAAAAATTAATCTAAAAATACATGACATATACTGACATATGTGTCATGACATTCACTGTAAAAGCCACACTCTGTCACGCACTAGCCAGATTTAACCAACATGAAACTTCCCAAGAATGCCAATTAACCCTAGGGAGGTGGCTTCTCCCCACTTTGCCAACACAGGACTTAACCGTTACTGCCTTTGTCAGCAAATTTTTACATAATTTCTAAAATGAAGCACTGCAAAGAATGCAAAGCCACACATTTGAGACAATTTATAATAACAAACAAGTTCAGGAGAAGGCCAGAAGGCCTTTGCTCTGTGTGGCAGTGAAGGACCCTGGGACAACAGTGCCTGCAGGGCACGGCCAGGCGCAGGAAGGGAGACAGCTGTGGGGACAGTGCAGGGACAAGGGCAAGCAGCTGGTCCTGCAGACCCTTCAGACTCTGCTCCCAGCACAGAACACTCTCCTTTCCCAGCAGGGCCCAGCACACACTCACCACTGGCGCTGGGCTCTCCCGGCTCCAGCCTCCTCTGCAGGCCCAGCGCTGCCTCCCCGGGCACCCTGGGGCTCTCCACATACTTGGGCTTCCTGACTGCACCTGCAGGGGGAACAAGCTGAGTGTGTCTAGCTCTTTCCACATGCACCACAAGCCTCCTATGTCCTGTATCTATTCTCTGTGGTAAAAAAAGCAGAGAAATTACTTCTTACACACACAGCTGCTACCACAAAGATCAGCGAGCTGCTGCACTTCCACTCTTGTGAGAAACATGTGCTCCAGGCTTTTCAGAACACAAAGTCTTCTAGAAAACAAACCCAATGCATGTGGTGTGTAAGCTGCAATACTGCATGGAACCCCGGCAGCTGGGCTCCCTCCTCTTCTCAGTGCTGATGTGTAACTCAGGACTACACCTCAGTTGTGCCTCCTCCTGCTCTGCACTTCCCATGCTAACAGAGCAAAACCCCTTCAGGGAGCACTGCAGAGGGACTGTGGGCCTGATGTCAACTGTCCCACATTGCCCTTGATAAAGGGGCTTTCCTCTTCCTCAGTTTGGATCTTCAAAAAGCATCCTTCTCCTCGGTTCAGAGTTCAAGGGCACAACAAAGCTCTCCTACACTTTGTTTATTAAACCCCCTCCCTGTATTTAGGCTGTGGCACTTATTAAGCATCCCACCTTTCCTTTGGGCAGCAGCCTCAGATGCTACGTTAAGTCCCTGAAAACTACATTGATTTCTTGCTCTTTTTCCTGAGCACTTTAAGACTCATGACTGATTTAAAAGAAAAGCTGCATCTCTCTTCTGTGGCCTCAGGCTCCCAGGGTGACACTGGCACAGGGCTGTCAAGGCCTGGCCACCCCATCACAGGGCAACACACATAATTTGCCCAGAACTATCTGGCTGGACCCATCTGCTCTTCCAGATTTCCACCTAGGAGTGCAATACGGGAACATGGTGACAACCTAATTTCTTAGCTAAGAAATATTGGTCAGGAAGTGTCAGTCCTATATGAACACGTATTTGTATCTCTAGGAGAGATTCTTGAGTCGATTTCACTTTTTACACCAACAGCTCGGCACCAACACCAGAGGGGGCTCTTCCAACGCCATTTTCTAGCAAAAATAAGGGACATTGGCCTTGGTGAAAGCAGTTAGAAATACATTCCTTTGAAACAAAATCTTTTGAAATATTAAGGAGACAATAGTCCACACCTGTCATGTGTAAGCAGACGTATAATCAAACATACCAAAGTTGGACAACAAAAAGCACTCATTCTAAAAGAACCAAAAATAACATGTAGCAGTTGTAAAATTAGATCAGCACGGAAAGATCTTCAGGATGTATTTTTAACCCTCGTGCTTTAAGCTGTGTAGGAGACCCTTTACTGAATTTTGTTCATCACAAACTGCTGTGGAAGTGACTTACAGTACTTGGAAATCTGATATACAACATTGCAACAAGTAGGAGAATTCATGTTAAGTTTATTTTCATGAACTAATCTAGAACAAAACACATGAATTAATCCTTGGATGAAAAGGACTCATTTAAATGTGAACTGCATCTGTAGAACAGCAGCTGTTTCCCAGAAGTGTAGGATGGCTGAATCAGGTCTGATGGCAGGTTCATGTGGGACAGGGCTTTCTCATCAGCAAATTGCAGGGCAATGTCACTAAGGGAAAACACATTCCCTGCTGTGCACTCGTGACTGCTGAGTGCCTTATCGTGTCCTCAGGCAGAAGCAGCCACTTGCTCTTTTAGAATTCCAGATGGATTTGTCCTCCAGGAACTAAGCCCAGCCTTTCCTTCACACCCTGCAACATCAGCAGGTGAACACAAGACTGCCAGACACAGCGACTGCACTGTCTCCTTTCCACACCTGCCTGTCTTCCAGGCCAACAAACACCACTCCAGTCTGTTATCATGACTTCTCTTCAGTGCCATTCCACATCGACAGTCATTCCTGCAGCCTGTTCTAGCTCTGTCCTAAATCCAGTGCAGATTTTTGAAGTTGGTATCACCAGAGTTATACCAGTCTCCTCCCAAGGGGGACAAACTACAGATTTATACAATTCCATAACAATACTTTTTTTAAGTCATCTATTGCTTTGATAGTAATTCTTAATTTTTTTTGACTGCAGAAGAGCTGATTTCTCAGAAGATCACTGTAACCTGTGCAGCTCCATCCTTTCCCTCTGATCAGCACTAGGTGGATCTGTAGCTGTGCTGATCCCAGGGATTGCTCCATGCAGGACCCTGGAGCTGGGACAGCTCAATGCCTGCAGAAGGAAGTGTCCTCAGGGCTCCCAAGGGCAGGGCACAGAACTGCAGCCTGAGATGAAACCAGTTCTCTGACCTAGTCTAGTCTCACGAATCAGGTATGAGGATTAATTTGCTTATTAATTAGAAGTTTTAATTGAAGTTTAACTTCAAAACTTACTGAAGTTCTGTTGTACATTTATGCAAGACTTTCCCAGAAGTCACCTCTGGCATTCATTGATGGAAATTCATTAATTTCAAAGGAAACCTTTCTCTGTTAAAGCATTATTGTATCATTAACGTAAGGAAAGAAACAAACTTTTTTTGTCAAGAGCAGAAGGAGCATCTTTCATTCATATCTTAAACTCCACAATCCATTTTTTCGGAACATGCCTTATAAATCAGCATTTTCATTCTTTTAGTTAAGCCTCCTAAATCAGACTACAATCAACTATTATCCCTTTAAGACAACAAATACTGATTTAGCTGCACACCTGTAAGACAACCAATGCAAACAACGTTCCTTCTAGCTTTGTAGTAGCAGAAACTAAACTGAGAGGACTGAAATTAGAATTTTGTTCTGCCACAGTTAGACAACTTCATCACTCCAATCCAACTTCAGAACACTACTTCAGCCTTCTGTGCAGTCCCTTCTTCTTTCACTCACCATATCCTGAAAGATCTGTAACTTGCTGTCATGCTACCGAAATAGAGAGCTTTGAAATCAGGACATCAGTATAATCTTGTCACTACCCCTGCTCCAGATACTAGACAGCTAATTTATATTAAATCATCTTCCATCAGCTAAAGTTTGGTGAAAGTCAAAGGAACAGCACAATGTTTCTGTCAGCCTCCTATATCACCTGGTTAGGTCTTTGTACAAAATAATGATGCATAAATACCAATGCATTCCCAGCACTGCAGAACCTTAGGAAATCTCTTCCCTTGGCTGTGGGTCACAGTGGAATGACTTTGCAGTCATTGTGAATATGGCCTTCAGTCACGACTCATCAACTATTCAGCCTTTTCTGTGCTGACAAAGGCCAGCTTTTGACACTCTGTTCCCAGACCTTCTAAACTCAAACCTGTCTAGTGTCTCCACAGGCAGCAGGAACATGGACAGTGTCACTTGTCTGTCCCGAGTGAACCCAAGTGATGCCACTGTGCTGGAATGATTTCTATGCACAGAATGCTGATAAAAGGAGCCCCATGGAGCCCCATATTTAGCATGGCTCCCACACCAGTGGGCAGGCACCACTGAGGACACAACCACTGAAAACTAACAACTTTCTTGTCACTTCCACAGCAATTTATCTATTAACACATTTGTGTATGGAGATACAAGTAAAATAAATTAACTGTAAAAGCCACAAACAACACTCATTCTTACACAGTCACTAACATGCACAAACAAAGGTTTTTGCAGCAGTTCTCTACCTGATAAACTAACCACAAATAACCAGGTTTAATCATATTCAGACACTTCAATATAAGGATCTGCAACACCAAATAGAATATTTTTTTGCTACATGAAATAATACATTCTATTTAATAACCAATTATTTTTTTAACCTGGAAAGACGCACTGCTCTTGCTGTTGCTGCAAAAGTTTAGTATGATTTTACTGTGTTATTTTATGCAACACTTATCAATAACTGAGCTAACACGTTACGAAGATTTTAGTGGCTCATTGTTTCATCTTACCTGGAGACTTCTTGTTTGCTCTTGCCTGCATCAGATAGGACTGGCGTGGCAGCAGGGGCGAGGACGGCAGTGACATTGACACTCCTTTGGCCAAGTTTGTTCTGTAAGTGTCCTGGGAGCCTGGCTGCTCGCCACTGGGGAAGTCTGCATTGTGGCCAGATGTTGCTGTAACCTGTGAGGCATTCTCTGGGCAGCAGTCACCTGCTAAAAATAAAATTTTGTCATCTATTAGGTGATGTGCCAAAATAAACAGCCTAGAGTCGCACTGAAATGTAAGTATTTAACACAAGAAAACACTTGCCAGCAACAATTGAGCATGACTTGCCCTACAGTGCCACCTCCACTGCAGAATCCAGATAACCACTGGGAAAATGTAAATACACAAGTAAGCAACATTTTAATTTAACGTAATAAAGAGAAGAAGGGGAAAGAAAAATCTCTGACTTTCAACAGAGTCAGTACTTTTCAGATTTCATCTTTAGGGTTAACATCAAGTTTCCTATGAAGATAAAAGTATTTTTCAAACTAAAAAGGTGTTTTAGCATCACTGTATTAGCACGAAAGTCAGGACTGCCTGAAATACTATTTACTGAACTAGTTAAAGGAGGGCCGGGTTACCCCTTACATGAAATGACAAGGTGGGTTAATAAAAGGTACACTCAGAGACGGGCAGTCTAAGATCTGTTTTTCCACTTCCAGTGCTAATAATGAGGCTAAGGATTTTCTTTCTCTGCTCTTTGGAAAATTAAATTTCTACAACAGCTGAATTAACACAACAGCAGGAGCTAAAACAACGAACATGCAGCCTCTTTGATCCTGGATATTGAGAGCAGCCGCAGAGAAAACTTATATTCCACAGATTCCTCAACAGGGAATTCCCTCACCCCTTCTGGGATAGCCTGTTTTGTCTTTCTCTCCCTTAACCTTTCTACTGAAGTGAAACAAGACTCTCAACCTACTTAAGAAAAGATCTAATATAAAATCGTGCTACAACAGAAGAAATTTTAAATTCTGTAGTTCTGCTTTAGATATTTCAAAAAGAAAAATAAGTGCAGGATGCTGCTGCTGACCAAGGCTCCCTGTGAGCCCCACAGAGTGAAGGACACCACCACATCCAACACTCCAACATGATTACACATTACCACCAACAGGCTTAACAAAGTTCACTCTGCTTTACAGGATGTATTTCACCCTAGCAAATATTAAGAAAAGACGCGACCTTACATACAAGTTCAGAAGGAAACTATATGTGGGAAAAAGAAAACAGCTGTAAGAACAAGGAAAGCCATCCAAACTGCAAAGCCCCTTCCACAACAAGGCATCTCTATGTCTAAGCAGTAAGAAACTGTTTAAGGATTACCAAATCCAGTGTGTTTGATATTCCTTCACTAGAACTGACAGACAAGTGTGCACAGAACTCTGTAACATGGTTTAGTGACATGGTTAGGTGCTCCATTTTTATGGTAAAACACTAAGCCCTGCCCCTGAGGGGTTGCAGCTTTCAAAACTGAATTGTTTCCATGTGCGTGTGGGCTGGCACACACAGCCAGCCCAGCTTTGGGAGAGGGCAACCCAGGAGGCTCAGGGAGCCCAGTGTCCCAGGCTGTCCCATCAGGACAAGGCAATCCAGTCACCAACACTTGACCAGGAGCTGCAGAACCATCCCTGCCAAGTGAAGCCATCCATGGCCAGCCTTCTGGGACAGGACACAGGCTGCTGGCATGGACAACACACGCATGAGGGGAGAGCAATATTTAATCCTTTTGCTCTCGAGACTCTGGGAAGACCAGAAAATGAGAGAAACTAGCATGGAATGGGAAGAAAACGCATTATGGCCTGAGTAAAGGAATCAGTGAAGTGCACTGAGTGAGAAACAACCCCGGCAAAATTAGAATAAATGGTTTAAATGGCCAACCTTTGCCAACTCTGCTCGTACTTGACATTATTTGCTCACTTTCTGGCATTTATTTCTGCACCCTGGATTACTTTATCAGTACACAAAATATTAATGTTCTCCTATAGCTCTTAAAAAAACCTCTCAATTTTTAAAGAAAACAGTGACAAATAGAGGTTGTTCAGACCACTGAAGTAATTTGCATATGTGTTTCAAGGGCAGGATTTTTTTTGAGGAGGGGTGTTTATATGAATATACATCACTGGAATTAGCTTCTGAAAAGACATTCACCACATTAAATACTCAGTGCTCAGCAAAAAAGCTTAAGCTCTCAAATAACTGACAAGAGCAGCTGAAAGTCGGTAAAGCAACACAAGATAATCCAAAACAGCTCCATATTTTAAGCATGAAACAATGCTTCTTCTGTTGCAAGATATTTTTAGAGTAACAACAAAAAGTCAAACTGAAACTTAAAAGTACTCCATTCCAAGTTCTATGTTCCAGACAGTGAATGTGTATGCACCACAAATGCCCTTTGCTCTTAAAATTCAAAGCCAAATATCACAGAGTGTTTGGACAGAAAAAAACAATTGAATTTACATATTTAGATTTAAAAAGGCATTTATTTTATTTAATGGCCTTTCCGTTTTTCAGAATGGTACCTGAAGCCTTAATGCTCTCAGCTGGCTTCAGACTGTATTAGTCAGAAATGCTGAATGAGATATAATGTAAGACAGGGGTGTTAAAACCTGCATTTAGCTGACCACAGTCAGCTGAGAATCAAACCTTTACTGCTAAAGGCAAGTAATTCTGAAAACACTCGGGTTTAAAATAAAGATTAAATAGTGAGTCTGGGTCTTAAGAAAAACTTAGGCTTTTCTGCATAGCAACTTCACTTTCCTTTTGAGAGTAGCCACTAGCAATAAAAACAAGAAATAAACCATAAAAAACCCCAAACAGACAAAAAAACAAAACCAAACAAACAAACCCACAAAAAAAAAACCCAAACAAAAAACTTCAAAACCCAGTGACAGTGAATTTCAGCACATTCCTGTTTATCATTCCAAGTGCTGCCCCAGTGCTGCACATCAGGCTTGTAACGGGGGCCTTGGCTGAAAGGAAAGGGAGAAAGTAAAACAGGGATGGGGGAACCTCATTCAGCTCATACCTCTGAAAGCCATTTTACTTATGAAAAAGAATACTCAGTATAATCTCAATTTCTTAATTGTATCTGATGATGTGAGTAAAAGAGGAAATTCTGAATTCACAGACTTCATCCAACTTGTTCAGTATACAATATACCTAAAGGGCAAGGCAGACAAACAAAAGTGACTAATGATATGCCAATCTACAATTGAACATAATGCAGAAATAAAGCCTCCATTCTATACATTCAAAAGCCTGTACACTCATATTTAAGTCAAAGATACTTATATGAAGATACTTGAATATAACAAGAAGGAAACTAATGCAAATGCAAACTAAGTCTCAAAGAGTATTGTAAAAATTTAAGTCTGATCTACTAGATCTGAATCAAACAAGACACAAGAAATATTTATTAACATGGACCCTCTTTGCAGACCAAATAAAGAAAATCTAAATATGCAGGCAATCACTGAAAAGCTGATGTATACAAATCCATAAGTACTTCCATAACTTTTATTTCAGAAATCAAAACCACCCATCTTGTTTCTCCAGATTCTCTGCCTTTCAAGCCCTACATTGCTACATTCTAAATATTATCTTTTTGTTGACAGAATAATCTGACCACTTATTTTAATATCTAACAAACCTTGAAGCTGGAAAACCTAAAAGTCCCAACTACTTACCACACTGAATTTCTACTGACATCAATGAAGTTTCCAGGCTTACCATGTACTACATTTGATGTTCAATTTCTGATGGGATTTAGTGCAAGAAGAACACTGCAAACTAAGCACAATACTGCCATTATTTGTGTTCCTTCAGGCCTGATATTGGGTCAACAGAACAACAATGCTCACGCTACTACAAAGCCATCTGAAATAAACGAGTATGTTCTGTAGAAAATTAATATACAGGATTTTATTTTCCTTTTAAATTAAAATACATTACGTGTATTTTATACTCAATGAGCTTTTGCTTAGTAAGTATAAAAAAGAGCAGACTCTCAAATGCAGGCAAGTTGCTGACTTTGGGACAGTTAAAGAAAACAAATGTGATTATATACTGGAAAGCAGCTGGCAGTACAGAAACCCAACAGGAAATACTAATACAAATTTCTCTCTGAAGCATTTTTAAGCATTTAAGAAGGAGTAGCTATGTAGAATTTCTAAACCAAATGTAATTAAGAAGTATTTTTTGTTTATATTCTGAAGCTTATTATGTATATTTTTTACACTATCACATCACCATAGGCACAGACAGGACTTAGAGGTAACCTGGTAGAACTCAAACAACAGTCCTCTGGCTCTGATTGTTGGAACTGTGTCACTAACACACAAAATTTCTATGCTATATTAAAATAAAAACAGCCAGCTCCTTTCAGCTGAGGCCAGAGGCCTCATCTCATCTCCTCGTGGTTACAGAGGTCAAGTTAAAAAACTCAGGGAAATAAACTGGACAACAAGTAAACCTCAACTATGAGGACACAGGAGAGAACAGAAACACACAATTCTGTGGTAGGCAGAAAGAAACACAGGGCAGAAATAGACAAAGAGCTGAGACTACCTTAAATCTAGAAAATAAAGTCCAATAACAACGGAAAGCAAACAAGTTCCACTGGAGAGACCCCTCCCCAGCAATCTCTAGAGGACTTGGAAACTTTGGAAGAGTTTAAAGAGGTAATATTTATTTGATGACAATAAGCAAACAAAGAGGAGAAAGTACCACTTTTTACTTTCTTTCTGAGACTGACCCTTGAGAAATAATGGGAAACTGTGGGAGTAACTGCTGCACATTTCCAGCTCAACGTGAGTGAGACACGTAAACACACCGATTCCTTTCTGGGACACAAAATTAATCTCCCTGCTTGGTTTCAAACATTTCCCACATAGTTTTCTATCACTTCAAGGTTACAGGTGCAGACTGTGGGGTTTTCCCACAGTCAGGTTCTGTCCTTTACCAAGTATGCACATCACTAATTCAAGGAAGGAAAAGAGAAAAGAAAAATCAATTTACAGATAGTTATCTCTGTTGTATGGAAATAACTATGTCTGAAGGATTGTAAAGACAGGTTTCTTCATGCTGCAGAAAACCAGAAAAAATCTGGATGCAGAAAAAGTTGTATGTCTGGGTAAAAAAATTGTTTTGTTTGAAATTTTGTTCATTTGGCATACCTGTTTACCTCAATAGGATACCAACCACCTTGTCTTCAAATCCACATTTAGAAATAACTACCATAACTTTTGCTTGCAAAAGCTGTTCTACATATAACTTGCTGCCAACACAGCTCTTTTCACCTGTGTTCATGTATGTTTGCATAAAATTGATAATTACATATGTGCATGTTTAAACACACTAATTTTCCTTCATTTAGATTTTATCTAATTCTACAACAGCCACTTACCCTACCTTATCAATGCCTCCCAGCCACATCTAAATAAACCCATTTTAAGAAAATGATTGTAGAAAAATTTCTGCGGAGGCAACTGCAGGGTCTGAGTCCAACCACGTATCTCTTAAGTACTGCTTTTGGTGCTGCCTGAGGCATCATTTTTCCAAAAGTGATATTCCCATGTGACAGCCTTCTACCTGATCAAGGCAGAAGTTATTTCCACAAAGACATTCTACTACTCTTCAGCAGAGCACTTCAGTGTCTCTCTCAAAGCATCAATACTAGGTTCTTGCAACCCTCTTTCAAGATAACCCTGAATTTAAGAATCTATTAAAATCTGCAATCAACATTCCCAGCAGCTGGATTTCAAAAACGTTAGGTATGGCTTCAGTTCTTAAGCCCTTATGTCAGGGCAAATGAGAAATTCTAATATTAAAATCCACACAGGGTACTGTTAAAAAAAGTACTAATTTCTTTTTGTCCTTTAACCTTTTTACAGTTTTTAATATTACAGCTGTGCCTGCCTTCAATCCAGGAAAAAATCACCACCATTCCTACTTGCACTAGTTCCACAAGGCTACCAGCTGTAAAAGCCATAAAATAGAGTTAACACACAAACAGGAAGTTCTATTTAGTCAAACAGGAATCATCCCACTCAGATCTGAATTATGCAGACTTCCAGGCATTCCTTTCATGCAACCCATGGGACAACTGGGGTTACTTCAGTTTAAGAATAAGCTGCTGCAGTTTGGCTTAAACCCCGTCCAGTTTGACTGCAAATGGTCACCGTGGTCAAGGCACAGCTGCAACTCATGACCCTGGTGTCCCTCCTGTGCTGCCTGGGCTGCCCACTCTGACCCACGGACACTTCACTGCCTCAGCTCCTCAGCATCACTCCTAAACCATGAGGATACTGAAAAAAGACCATGCAGGCTTCCCAGCTGTGTTCAGGGTGGCCCCACTGAGTTGAGCTGTCTCCTTTCTCCCACATTTGGAAGCCCTGAAAAACCTGAAAACTTTTTCAAAACTTCATAAGCAAAAAATCAAGCCCATGTACCCAGAGAGCTGAGAGAAGCATCTAAATTTACTACTGCATTCCTCTCTCCTACTGCAGTTTGAAGAATGGCCATGCCACATTAACAGTCTTATCTCTCCAGTCAACTCCATCACTGGGGTGCATTTCTACTCTCTTCACAGAGAGCAGGAAATTTAAAACTGTTGTTGCTATTCCATATCCAAAGGGCCATGAAGTGGGAAAATTCTACAATCAAAAAACCCCTTCAGTTTCTCCCCATTTTCAGTTTAAAGCCCAGGGAGACGAGTGAGCAAAAATAAGCTCTACAAAGGCCAATGTTCTTTCCCTTGCTTCACATCTTTTTGAAAAGTGGAGAAATGTCTTAGATCTGTAAGAATTGGAATGTCCTTTGGAACAACAGAGAAAGCTAATAAGCTGGACATAACTTTACAGGAAGTCCTGGTGTAACACAGAACAGAATAAAATGCACACATCTCTCTTCAAACTTTTCACATCATCTTCGAATACAAAAAAAGGCCAAAATCTCTGAAATCCAATGTATAAATTATTTACTTTCTTCTAAAAAGCTGCTCCTGAACTCCTCCTTGCTCTAGCTCTCATCAGTCAGCCATGATCCATTGATTTTTCCCAATACTTGGTTTCCATAACATCTAATTAATACGTGAAACTCTGGAGGTCTGCTTAAAAAACAACAACAAAAAAACCCAAACAAATAACCAAACACACCAAACCAAAAATTAAACCAAAAAACTTCCCCTCCTCTAACTCTTCCCTTTCTGCTCAGAAATACAGCAGCATTGTACTTACTAAAACAGAGAAAAATCTTCTTCTGCACACATTAATACAGACAGATGTCATGAGATCCTAAAATAAAAAGCCATGCTTTCTGACCTACAGGAAAAAAGTTTTTCCAAGCTTCAGATTTTAATCAAAGCCTGGTCAGAGCTCCATTCTAAACAGCCCAATTTTCCTTTTGAGCCAAAACCAACTTCCATCTAGTATTTAAAGGAAAAATGTACCAGTGACAGCCTCACCACAGGAATCTTCAGCCCACTCTGTTTAAACAACCCCAGCTGGTAACTTCAAGCCAGCAGCACACACAGAATTACCAGGATGCCTCTTGTCTTGCTCTGTGATCATTTCTGTGCAGCTCTGATCTAGTGTCCATGTTTTTTCTAGCCAGTATAGCTCCTATCATTCACTCATTTAGAAAGCAACTGTGGCAGAGTGCAAACTTCACAAGACCACAGAAATTTCCTGAAGAACAACACATTACCTGCCAGATGAACTCAGAACCGGTTTTTGCAAAAGAACAGTGAGAAAGCCCTCCCCTTGTAGGACTCAGTGTAATGGTATAGTTTTAAAAGCTGCAATGCAGGATGCATATAACTGGCTTTCCAAGAAAATAGGACTGTGTTGTTTTAAAGGTTCCAATAAACAAGGATATAGCAGCTTTATTATGCTGTGTTCTTTATACATTTAAGAAATATTTGCATTTATTTGTATTTTACTCTGGGAGTAAGAAGTTCATGTTGCCAAAGAGCATAAATTTACTCTTATGGATAATTTAGGATCAAACTCATCAGAAAATCAGCAATGTTAGTCTACATTAATAGTCTGAAGCTAAAAATGTAACTCTGAAAACAGGTAATTTTCACTCAGGCCCATCAGCTTTCCAGCCACTGCAGCAAAGACTTCAGCATGCCTGGCAGAGAGCAGGCAGGTTCCTACCAGTCACCAACACCTGCACATCTACAGCTACTGCTCCTCCTCAACAAGCATTGCTGGGCCTTCTCTGCCCCTGAAAATGGCAATGACAGCTCTTAGTTACCCTTCTTCCTGGAAGGTAATGCAGGTAAGTAGTGGCCTACCAAATTTATGGTTAATAGTAAAATAAGTTTTATTTTAAGTAAGATTTGTTGATAATGATTATTTTTACCTTCAAAAAATCTCTGTAGTTAAAGCAAAAGCTAGGACATAATAGAAACCTGATAACCAGCTTAATAACTTTTCACTAATTCAGTTTTTTTTTTTTTGAAAGACATACATAATAATAATTCCATTGCCCATGATACCTAACCAGTGTTGAGTTTTTTAATACTGTAACGAATAAGCAATTTAAAGTGCATTTCTGTAGCTGAGGGCTGGCCCCAGGCCACGTAGGAGCTGGCAGCACAGCACACACAGCCTGCTCTCAGTATTTCTAGGGCAACAATCACAACCAACTGCTCTCAGCCGTCCTGCCTGCTGGAGATGCAGCAATAAATGCACTGCAGCTGCACAGGCACAGGCAGGGGCACACCTGCAGCTCCTGCTCCCCTGGGATGGGCACTGCTGCACCACAGCATGGACAGTCCTGGCTTTGCAAAGCTCAGCTCAGCTGGGGTATAAAACATGGCAATAACAGTCATACCTGTGTCTTTCTTGGTCCCTTTGCCACCCTCTCGACTCTTTTTTAGAACGGCCTTTAACATTTTAAATGTTGCTCCTAGAGAATAACAGAGAGAAACAAAAATAAATGCAATGTCCATTCACACAAGTGGAAATAAAAACCAAACAGGATGAATACAAATAAAACAGTGAGGTGAGGTGATTACAAGAAACTTTTTGGTAATCATGTTTATTTCTTACAGCGTCACTCGGTTAAGCAAAGTACTGATGCACAAGGAATGTTTCAATACTTGAACTAGGCAACTAAGGGTTTGCTGTCTTGTGGTACAGAAAAATAATGCAGCATTCTCCACATTCCACATCCAAATGCAGTTACAGGGCTAAACCTGACACTCCAGCAAAAATAAACTAAAGTTGAGCTCTAACTCCTAACTGGAGCTCAGCAGCCCGACTGGCAGCAATGGCCTGGTGTCACTTGGGAATGCCAAGTGCACGCCTGTACAGCAGGGGTAATAGGACATGGCACCTCCCTCCATTCTGTCCCCACACACAGCACACAGGGGAACTGAGGAACAAACTCCTCCATCCCCACAATGCTTTCTGCCTGCCACGTGACACACTTAACAGGCAACCTCAAGCATGCACCAGCTGCAGACATTGGAGCAGTATGAAGTACAAGAAAAATATATTTGGGCTGACAAACCTGAAAGACAGTTCTTTCACGTAAGTAACTTCAGTTACAGAGCCAGAAAAACAAGAATGAAAGGAATTATGAAGAGCACTTCTTTCTCAAAAAGCTTTCTGGGAGCATCTGTGAATTGCAATTTCATTTGTTTTCTCTATTGAAAAATTCAAAAGGTATCTCGTTTTAGGAAGCTTGCAGTATGGAATATGCAACAAGAAGGAGAGAAAAAGTAATCTGACTATGCTATCTTGTGCAACAGACTGCCATGAACCCCACATGAAATCAACAGAAAAAGTAAAAGTCTTCCATCCAAAAACTGTGGATTCCTCAGAAAGTTCTCTTTGACTGATGAAATAAAGCAGAGAAAGAGAAATCAGTGCAACAGAATTCTTCAGCTCCTATGAATAACCTAAAGCACACACAGCTAACAGTGACCAGAAGACAGGGAGGTTCCTGGAGTGGTTCATACTCCACAGGCAGCTCTGTGACAGCCTGGTACAGGTGGCAGCCAGGCACACCAGGGGCTGTCCCCAGGCAGGCAGGGACAGCACAGGGAGCTGTGCTGAGGGTGGCACTCCCTGGGGCCACCCATGGCACAGGCACAGCGCTGCCCTGCTGTGCCACGGCCAGCAGGCTTCAACACCTTCAGCTGCTTCCCAAAGGATGGAAATTCATCAACCCTCTCCAATTCCAGCATCAAGAAATTTGAAAAAGCTCACAAACACACCCCCAAAACTGTATCACTTAACCAAAAAATGAAATATACTAAAAGGAAGCAATTTATGATTACTTACTGGATAAAAAGCAAAATAAATTTATCATGCATACAAAAAACATCCACCATGTTAGAAAGCCTGCACTATGCAATGGCAGGACCTGAAGCTGTTAACTATTTTCAGAATCTAAAAAGAGTATTTTACATACATAGTGGCAGGGGGGAAAAAAAAAGGAAGACCTGAAAAATCACATATTATATTTAACTTTCTTATTTCGCAAATACGACAAAAAGAATTTTCTATTAACCAGAACAGACAGGCTTGATATAGAACTGAAACTCTACAGTATATGTCATTCCTATTCTTAGAATATAGATAAGGATTAATGAGAGACCAAATAAAAGGCATCAAGGACAATTCCATCCTAGATTTTCACTTCTTGGAATTGAGGCCAATTTCCCTACTGTGCAAAGAGTTCTTCAAGGATCTATTCCAACACAGAAGAGAACTGGCATGCAAGATGGTTGCTTATTCAGACCACATTCAGTGTAAATACGAGAAGTGTCTACTACCTGGAAATAAAATCCACTTCCTTTCTTTTCCTCTAGAAAATGAAATGCAAAAATGAAAGATCAGCACTTCCAAAGCAACTCACCTTTTGCTGTGTGAGTTATGCAGAGAGAGAGAGCTAACCCTACGGGCTGCAACAGCAAAGCAATAGCAGTGCTCTTTGTTTGCAAGCTGAAAGGTATAAAAAATAAATTGTCTTCTGAAGCAATGCTAAAACCACCACTTTGGGTCCAGTACAACACCACTCACATTTCAGAGTGTGCAGGTGAACACTGAGGGAATGAAACAACTACTACAGCTTAGAAATATTACAGACAGTGTTACTTAAAAAATAAAAAAACAAACCCAAAAGATATACCTAAGTTATTTGCACCTACTGTGATGCTTACTGACATACATCCAAAAGCATTTCAGCTTCAGGTAATGTATTTCTTCATACCCATCATTCACACCTCAGAAACATTAATTAAAGTGAACAGCAATAGTGTGCATTTATAATTTCTCATCCCTTGAACTAGGCACAAGATACTAGATCTTGTTTTGTTTTAAAGGTAACTGTATTAATAGGCTATTTTCCAGTAATGCTGGGACGTTGTCTAAGTATACTGCACTTTCTCTCTCCTCACAGCTAAGCTGAAGTAGAATCACTGCTTGACACAGACTTCAGGAACCCTTTCAGCTACTGCAATTGCTTCACTTTGGTAAACAACTCCAGTTTACATTTTCTTAATTCCCATTTTTAAATTCTGCCATGAAACCACTTGTTTGTTGTTTGGTTGTTGAAAAGATTTAAAAACTATCAATCCCATTTTAAAATGGTATTAGATGTGGACTTGTTATCCCACTATGCTAATAATAATAACATCTCAACAGAACTCTTCTGCTTGTTCGATTGAAGACTCTGTCAGCTGCTGACAAAGGTGGATTCCCAGCTCACACCAAGAGCATTTTCAAACAGATGCTGCCCTCCCACCAGTTCAATTGTTTGTCTTCAGATGAAGAAGACATTCCATATGTGCTTCCTGCTCAGAGCACGAAGGGAAAGGGCAGAAAGTCCGTTGATTCAAGAATTTATAATGATCAGCTTCTTTATGAGCATCTCCAAAATACTGTCAGCTTTGTGAAACACAAATCTTAGGTCATGGAAAGAGTTGAGAGCACAGGCATATGCAACAGTTAATTTCTCAACCTTTGTAAGTTAAGTACTTCATTGCCTGAGGAATCCCCTCTGAAAAGCAGAGATGGAAAAATCTCTCCACATTTTTGCTCAGCCTGCAAGTCTCTCCTTAAAACTCAGCAACTTCCTTGCATGGGAATGTTTTCCATGTAAAGCTACTAGTGAAGAGACCAACATCAGGAACAAGATGATTCACAGCTCTTGTACCACCTCCCTCACCTTTCAGAGAGGGTTATTTTCAAAGATCTACCCACAGGAGTTCATCACTACTCCAGAGGTCAAATAAACTAATCCCACACAGCAGGTAAGCACCTGAGCTAATGCCCATGCACTCCTGACATTTACACTCCTCACATTACTACCCACAGCCGTGTTTGAGCTTCCATATTCAGATCCTGAAAACCAGTTAGCATTTATTTGCAAAGAAATAAAGGGTAGAACATCTTAGTCTACTGTCTGCACAGAAGTACTTAAGGATTTGCCACCTTTCAGTGTGAGATTTATTAAACACATAGTTCAAATAATCTGTATTTTTAAAGTGTATTTTCCATTGTTGAATCCAAAGATTCAAACATTTGAATCTCAAAATCCTAAGCTTAGAAAGAAAACTTCATTTAGTCAGAACTGCTTTCACTGCCTACAAACACATTCAAAGTGTCATTCTATGTGTCACACAGAGAAGTTCCAACATTTCCCTTTTCTGGCAAATTCAAAGTCCTTTAGCTGAACTGCAGATTTCAAACAAGAGGAATATACAGCAGAAAAACAATACTTAAAGGAGGAAGGTATTACTGATATAACAAATTAAGACAGTAAGTAACAAAACCCTTTAAAATTACTACATTTTGGGTCATCGATATGTAGCATTTTGTAATAAACAGAGGGCATATTCTCAGATATGAGACTACCAATTCATGAATGAACAGACATTTGAAGAGAATAGTGGTTTTATTTTTTTTTTTAAAGATACAACTTCCAGTGAGATATATTTGTGCTATGATGATTCAAATGCATGAACGAAATGATAAAACATACACTGGAGAAACCTGTCCCTGATCCTTTGTCCCTATAGCCAAGTAGAAGGTGGCACACACAATCTTTACAATAGGCTATATTTAGCCAGACCCACTGAAGTAAAATAGTTATTATTTATTTATTAGTTATTCATTTTTATACAATACCCTAAACAATTATGGTCTTTACCCTTTGCAGGTGTTTCTCATGCAGAAAGATCACCACAGGTACAAAACAGATACAATGCAGACACAGAACTGACAAGCTGTAGTACATCTGCATCATTTGCTCTTCAATGATCCAATCATTACTAAACTTATCTGTGAGATACTCCACATTTTCCCCCTCTCATCTGACCCAGTGAAAGCTATGCAGCAGTTTAAAAGGAAACTGCAAAAGCACAGCAAGGTTCCCAGTTTGCTGTTCACTTCTGAAGTGGAATTATGCCCTGAAGCACTATTAAAATACAATAAGAGGTGAAAGATGAGGAAGCGTGAGAAAAACCTCATTATCATGTTAGCTGCTAGAATGTGCTTTTGCAGTAGCTTTTTTCCCACCAGTCTGGATCTAGATTTCATTTCCCAGATGCCACAGATGTAACTATTCTGCCCTGCGATCACCCAGTTTTCTGCTACATTATTCTTTTACCAAATTGCAATTATTTTGGCCAGTGTTCCTGAGGGCTGCCAACACAGGGGAAAAGCTTCACTTGACTGCTGTCCAAAACTATTGGGCAGGTGCCAGACACTGCAAAAATGACTCTTTATCACCATTTCAGAGATTACTGCTCCCCTCTACTTGTTATTACCCTGAAGCACTGAGGAAACTGATCTTCACTGAAGCAGATGGAGAGCACTCACAAGCCAGAGCTATTCACTTCAAAGGTCATAAACCCCTGTTTGAACCGACCCCAAGGATTCAGCAATCATGCAGATGGAGGAGCACCAGTGGACTCACCTGTATGGCTACACTGGGAAAGAAGAGGAGCAGCTGTCAACACAATCTGAAAATTTTACCTGCTCACAGCTTCTTCTTGTATGAAAAATATCTGACCACAGCAGAGGTGTTTTAGACTTTTTGTTCCCATTCTGTTAAGTCCCTCCAGAGCAAATGCCAAGACCACAGACACCTACCATTTCTACAGAGTTTTCCCTTTCTTCAGTTATGACCTACAAAACAAAATGAAAACTAACTAATCCCAACAAAACCCCAAACCAGGTCAGTATTATGTCCAGAACACAAAAGCAGTGACATTATTCATCAGCACACCTACTCTGCAGGTTTTCAGTGAATCTAGTATCCCTGAGATTTTTGGTTTTGTAATATAAGATAGTGCTGACAAAACTCAAAGCTTATTTCTATTTTAGTTCCTTAGCATATCTAGTTCCAAATCTCCTATATTCTTCATCCCTCTTATCAAGTATTTTTGGGATTTTATTCTCTGCTTTTTCATGGAATTTTCCTCCTGTTTTACTAATAGTTTTCTCCTAACACTACAGATCTACATTTAAACATAAACCAGAACACACACCTGTATTTGGCATCAGTTTTTTCTCCCCCATGTCAGCTACCCTTAGAAATTCTGGGACAGTATGTTTTCCATAAACTCTAACCATAAAATACCTGATCTTGAAATGTCGGGGAACCACAGTCACTCACTTTTTCTAGAAATCCAACACAGAGATCCATCCAAAATCTGTACACAAACAACATGTTACTTACTTCCTGCTTCACAAGCAGAGATGAACATATTTATTACTAAGTAAATACTTTTGAAGGTTTTAATGTGGCTTTTAAAATATACTACTGGGATGTCAAATTGATGTTTTCTTCCTTAGGATAACTATCGTTACCTTTAGTTACTAGAGGTAGAGTGGTATGTGTGTAACAACAGCTTGAGATATCCAATGTGACAGAAAGGAAACATTAGGACTCATTAGGACTTTCATTAGGGCAGACTCGCAGAATGGCTGAGGTTATAAAGGACCCTCTGGAGGTCATCTAGTCCAGTCCCCTGGTCAGGACAAGTCACACATGAAAATCTTGGAAACCTCTATCAAAAATACAAAGCAAAATTATTTCCTTCAGAGAACGTAACTATCTAAATGGATCCCTGTGCTGGTTTAGGATTAGACAGTTAAATAGCAGTTAATAGAACGTGACAGTACCTCCAGCAACCTTTCTCCTCCTAAAAATAATAAAAGAAAAGCAAATGCTAAGTGACCCTAAAACGTGGGAATAAGCAGGAACACAAGTAACACAAAGCTCAAACATACCGGACTGTCCAGGACACAGTGGCACAATTGCACAACTACGCACACACACAAAAAGAAGGGTATATATCTTTGTGGACAAAATAAATTAGCAAACTTTGGAATGAAACATTAACATTTCTGAGGACGCCTAAAGAACAGACATTTAAGTCACATAATCCAGAAAGTATGTTGGGTATCTTTATATACTGCCTCTTCAACCTCAGAGCATCTCAGAACAATGCCAGCTCACAGCAGCCTGCAGGAAGGGGAACAATCTCACTTCCATTTCACCTAGGAGGAGCAAAGCCCAGTTTTCTCAAGGTCATACTGGTGGAGCCTTTACAAGATAGCCAGCGGGGTCAGCCCTGTGCTCCTGCTGCATTGTGCCAGATGTGATTCATCATCCCTGTGCTTACAGAGGAGATGACATGGGAAAAAAGAAGGATCTTACAGCAGGTACAGAAGGAAGGAAAGCCACTCCCCTGAAGCACAACAAACTGTTAGATTAGCTTGGCTATTTCCTGAAATCTCACTCACCGGAATGAGGCAAAACAAAAAAATTACTCTCCCTGCTTTCCACCTCAGATCCTGGGACGCTGCCTTTCTCTGTCTCTTGTGAAATGTAAACCTTCCACTTTTAATTACCTGCTTGTGTTATTTTATGGACCAGACTCAGGCATTCTTCTGTAGTGTAAACTACAAGGAAACACTGTAACATCCATGATCTCCCGATTCCTTTCCCTTGAAGCACTTCCCATTGTAATGCCCAATGCAGCGGCGCGGAGAGGCCCCTTACAGCATTAACATCAGCTGTTTGCACCTTCCTGACAGGCACCACCTGCCCCAGTGGGATCACACGCCAGGCTGGATGTGTGGGCTCTCCCCACACACAGACCCCAAAGCAGGGAGATTGTCCACATGAACTAGACACATGCTTTAGGTGTCACTCCTTCTCAGCCACTGCAGAGCTCACATTAAGGACAGGAACACAGAACACCCAGAACATCCCAGAGCTCACTCAAGAAAAGTTAAAGGCTTGTCTATACAAGGGGGAAAGTGTTTTACATTCACACCCTCCCCCATCCTGCAATAACTCTCTGGTGTAGACAAGATCCTGCATGCTCTTACCAAAAATATGAAATACCCGGCAAGCCCATATTTATTAAAATTTTACAGTTGTCCTGTTGTTTTCAGTAATTAAACAGCCAAGCAACACTAAAACTTCTAACTCAGATGCCAGAAAGCATTCCTTCCACAGGCAAGTGTCCAAAATAAATGAATTAAAATCCTCACAACCAGAATTTGACTACTTGTGAAAAACAAACTTTTATACTTAAAAAAAGAAAAAAAGAGTAATTATTCATTAAAATCTTATGTCTGTGTAAATCTTTACAAATTTGCCAAGACAATATATACTGCCTCCCTTCAATCTGCTCCTGAGATAGATACAAGCCCACTTTATACCACATGAGTGAGTTCACTGATATACAAAGAGAAGAGATGCAACACCAACATGAACTCAGCTCAAAATCCTGCCAACAGAAGGAAAACTGCAAAGAAACACAATTCAGTTTTTCTCCTGGGGAAGGCTGAGAACTGAAGAAAGGAGAGTCAAGCAAGGCTCACTGAGAAGAAAAGCACCTGTTTTTGCTATTAGAAAAGATGATGAGAACAGGTAGAAAATAAACTTGTTTCTACCCGATTGAGGGTCAGTGTGAAATTCCTCAGAGGCCAGTGAGGCAGACACCTGGGACACACAAAAAGAGCTTTCTCCAGAAGTCCAGATCCCCAGTGAGACCCAAGGCAGTTCTGGTGGCACACACTGCACACAGGGTGCAAGAGCCTTGGGGGAACCTTCTACACGGGCTTGGGAGGAGCAAAAAGAGAAAGAAGTCCTCTCTGACAAACCATTCAGCACATTCCTCTGGTGCAGACTTTTACAGAGCTTTGAACTCCAGCAGAACAAAATAATTTAATGTCACTTTAGTTCTCCTTTCCTTATTGTCTTTTAAGGACAAAGTGCAACTTTTTTGGTCAAGGAAAAAAACCAGTATTAATTAGGTCTTTTATCCCTCAGACTTTCAAACTATGCCCAGTACCTCAAAATGAGTGCAAAACACTTTATAAATTGCTGCCATCAATCTCTACATGATTTATTGCAAACTCACAGAAAATATCTGGTGACATACCACAGTGGCACAAAGAATGGCTTCGACAGAGAATAAATAAACAAAAACATACACACCAGCTCTGTATTCCTGGAGTTTTGAATATACCAGTACCATTGAATTCTGAAACTGCACAACAGATTGGTACATGATGCTGTAAGACACAATGTTCCTATACTCCATTCTACCTTTGCCAAATGTAATTTATCTGAGAGTAAAGCAAAGTTTCCCCTTGATGTCTTGTCACATTGTCTCTTAACTTTTCAAAGTAATTCTTGCATGAACACAAAAATTCTGTATCAGTACTTGGGAAGTGCTCAAAATTTTACCTTACTATGCCTAGTCTTTGTGGTAGCAATATTCCTCTTCAAACTTTCAATTGCTGGAAAATTATGTAGAAAAATCCAGGAACTCACTCCTTACTGACACAAAAAATTCCTTTGTGACCTCAATAGTATTTAGCCCAGTGTAAAACAGACCTTGAAGCATATTAACTAAATAATCAACTGAACTCAAAGGCATTTCTGATGTAAAATACAAAACAAGTCTCCCTCTGAAACACACTAAGAATATTTTGTGTTCTGTCATTCTTGTTCAAAAGCGACAACAAAAAAACCCAAGCAACAAAAAACCCCACACAACACAGAAAAAGAAAAAAAAATAACCCCACACAACACAGAAAAAGAATCAAACCCAACCCACACATTGAAGTCTCTACCAACTTCCACCTCATTTAAATTTCAAAAAGCAAAGGTCATATTGTGCTTCTATTTACTCTTACTTGGATATTGTTCAAATGCTTAATTGTTAAAGCATGGTCAGAAATACAGACCCCAAGGAAGGGACATCTGCTAAGATAGAAATGGATTAGTTTAACTGTAAGTTACTGAAAAGAGAAAAGCACAATTTTTAGAGTACACAAATTCTAGTATTTTTCCAGATAAAACAAAGCTGAAGCAGATAAAATCTGAACACTTTTCAGCAATTAAACACCTCTGCTGTTTTAAGAGTGATAGCTTTGGATTTAACTTAAAACTACCAGCTTTTGACAAGTTAAGACATATTTAATACTCCATGTAGCGAAGTTACACCAGAACCTGAGACAACACTTAAAGATGTAAAACTGTGACCTACCCAAAGGTCCCCAGGCCTGACTCCATCGCAGAGCTGCAGAATTCATGTTTTCACACAAACACACACATCAAAAACCTCCTGCCAGGGCGTTTCCTGTGTGCTAACGAGCTCCAGCTTCTCTCCTTCTGGAGCTAAATTTAACCAAGACTGAGTCTAAAAAAAAGGAAGCCAAAACCCCCCAAACAATAAACCAAAAAAAACCCACTAACAAACAGAAACAACACAAACCCCAACCTACATCATATACACCACTTCAGTGTAGTGCAGCAAACATTTTACAGAACCCTTTGGTCTTGAAGACTTCATTACCAAATGTAGGAAACACGCAGCAAACAAGCAGCAGCCCCTCAGTCTGCCATCCCACACTCTGGCAACGCACTCTAAGGGCTCCGAGGCACAGGGGACAGCAGCTCCCACTGTCCAGCAGGTGTGTGTGACAGCTGGTGACCTCCACGGGGCAGGCAGAGCCTCCACCACAGCCAAGGGTGCCTGGCCATCGGAATCTCAGCACTCACCACAGCCCCAACAAGCAAAAAAGGCTCCTTACAAAGTCTTCAGGCTTTGCTGCAAACATGCTAATTCTTGAACATTTTAATTGCAGATTTGTCTGGGCTAGGCAGGGGCACATGCAGGTAAGAAGGGTAAAAAACAACTCAGGGACAAGGAGCTTGAGCACTCAGGCTCCTGCCTGCAGCCCTGCCCCACGTGCTGTGTGCCTGTGGCCACCCCTGGGCCCAGGCACTGGGACACCTCTGTGCCAGGCGGGAGATGTGCCACTGTCACCTGGCACACCCCCCACATCGGGCAACTCTCACACAACTGGGCCACCAGGCAGCTTCTCTTAAAAAGGTGATTAATTCCACTAACACTTGGATCACTGTTCAGGGGGAAATTCTGTTGCAGAGCAAAATGAGACTGCAAACAATCCTACTGTAGGCTGTGGTGTTTTTTTCTCTTTTAACTCCACCCTGTATTACAGAAACCTAAAACATGAAGGAAATCTGAATTTAATAATAATTCACAAGTTCTAACTTGCATCACAATGAATTAAGGGCAGCTGATAAAAAACTCTCAGGTATTCAAAATACAGGTCTGTAACTTCATATATATTTTATATATCATATATACTGATTATGTAGTTACAATATTTAGGACCACTAGAACTCTAAGCTGCATGTAGTTTTCCAATTTCATACACATCTAGATACAGCTGAATTCCCTAATGCACAAGAACAAGATGACTTCAAGACCAATTGCATTCCCAAAATTATTTTGGCCATTTGACTGCAAAAGTGCCTGAGAAGCACTTCACAGAGTGCCTCACCAAGTCAGTCACCTCACAAACACTGCAAACCATAACCCCTGCACCTGTTGACACAGAGTATTTACAGAAAAATGTCAGGTAGACACAATTCAGCAAGCATTGCCACCAACTTCAACAGCATCAAGATTGTAAAGGCAGCTCTTGATTTGACTGCAGACATTTAAATTTCTGTAGAGAAATTCTGTAAATCTTGCTCCTGCCATCACTGAACATCTGTGGCCCAGCAAGAACCCCAGGCTGAGCTGTTACACCACCCACGAGGCTGAGAGGAAACTGTTCTCTGCCAGCCCCCAAGGACTTGTCCCGTGGGACAAGACCCCAACGAGACACTTCACTTCTGCCAAGCTGGCTGATCTGCACAGCTGCTCACTCCAAAAGCCAGTGGAACTTCTGCTTTCAAACTGGCACCCTCATTAAAAATTAGTATTCCAGATTGAGAGGAGACGATATGTGAAATACTAAATTGGTGATACTACCTCAGGAAACAAAGCCCATGTCCCAGCAATGCTCCCAGTCACACAGTGCAGAAATAACCCTCACAGGCACAGCTGCCTGGCCCTCGGCTCCCACACTCTAATGAACACCCTCCAGGCACAGCAGGATCTCCATACTTCACACAAGGAGGACAAGCACTGAAACTAAGATATTGCAAAGTTGAATATTCTAGTAACAAAGTACCTTTACAGATTAAACCTATGGCTTAGCAGGCCTCCTCTCAGTGAGGGGAAAAGCAAAAACAGAATTCTGGAAACACAGCAAGAGAAACAGGACTTTCAAGAAGTTAAAGTAATTCCATGAACATGAACTAGAATGCACACACTTCAAGGAGCAGGAGCGGCAACGATGGATGAAAAAAGCCTACACAGTGATGTATCACCTACACAACACAGAAATCTGAAATCACTATGCTGGATAAAACTCTGAAGGTCTATAAAGCTGGAAGACAGGGACGGGGAGCAAGATGACATTTCAGCTATGAAAGGAGACCAAAAGCACCCTGTTTGACTGAAGCACAAACTGAGTGAAAGCAAACCTGTGCTCCAGTTCAGAGTCTCCTACACCCTAGTGAGCAGGAGATGGACACCACAGGAGACTCCAACATGTCTGTGGAGAGCCCAAACACAGCATGGAGATCATCCCCTGAGCTCTACAGTTTTATACTTAGATAAATAACCTAGTCAATTAAGCATGCTGAAATAGCTTTACAGAACTTCTCAAGTACAATGAATACTGAAGGATTAATTCAGTCATGCTAAACAATGAATTTTAAAAGGAAAGGATAGTAGGAGACAGCAGAGCAAACAGACATATTAACATTAGACCACACAACAGATATTCTGCATTAATGAGCAACTGATCCCTTTACTTACTTCCCTTCAGGATAAGATCAGAGAGGTTAAGACTCCACAAAAACAAACTTATTAAAAAAAAAAAAAAAGAAAAAAAAAAGAGGCACTTATCAAACTAAAGTTAAACACAAAACCAAATGCAGTGAGGATCACGTAATGTTTCAGAGGTTGCTTCTGGGGTTTCTTCTGACTGGTGTTACACTATGTCTTCAATATTCAGAAGTCCTTTTTTTAACAGTGGTGCTTCCTGTACACAAACATTGTTAAGAAATAAAACCTTACACATTTGTTAGGCCATATGCTGAGATTTTTTTCTGTTGCCACAGCTTTGTGACAAAAAAACTCTCCAACCTCCACATCAAGTCTTGGGAGCTGAAAGCAGCCAAAAGACATGAACTAACCCAGTTTTCTCAGACTTTCCCACATACAAAACATAAAGCTGACCTTTCTCTATTTTTCTGGAGAACATGAACATCTAGCTCCTGATAGAGCCCGAAATACCACTTTTTAGTCAAAACAGCATCTCCACAGATAAACCTTAATTTTAAAATCATGGATATAAATTACAATTTACAGCTATTTAGGGGTGTCATTACAAACAACAGATCCGGCTGATGTTCTTCTATGCACAAGAGTTCCAAAACTTGCAAAATAATCTTTCACCTTCAAAGAAAGATTTAATTTTGATGACAGGAAGAAGTTCAGCTAAAGAAAAACAAACACCTCTGCTAAGACTGTTCAGCTGCCTTCCAACATATAATTCAGATCACAAAGTTGCCATGGCATCAACTTCAGGACTGTGGTCATACACACAAAATGTCTTTTTCCTACAGACTCTTATGGAAAGCTGAGCAACTTTGGCCATGAACCAAATATGTTTTGGCTCTAAAGCAGATATAATTCATCACCATTTGGACATTCCAATGGTTAGCTACACTGAGAAAGCAAGGCAACCAGCACTTCAGAGCATGCACATAAATGAAGCTCTGAATACACTACCCAAGCACTGGCAGAAAGAAACAGTACTTGTGTTTACCTTGCTCACTGGCATTATTTAATAGTATATTACCATTTTTCACTTAAACAGCAGATCGGAACAAATGGGAAAGGTTCATTTTTGCCCATTGTATATTAAACAACAGTGGGAGGAAATTTTCTAGAATCTAAGGTATCACACCTATTTCCTTTGCTCCCCGGTATTTTCAGTTTTTAAGTGTCAGGCTATTTTTAAGCAACAGCTAACAAAAATACGAGGCAACATAGGATTTCTGCATATATTGAATAATTCTGCAAAACTCTGAAGTAGGCTGGATGAGTAAAACATTTAAAATACACCAGACCAGTGAACAAACCTCTTCCCAACTGTTTTTACACCCAGCAGCCACAGGAGCCCAAAGTAAACCTCCCACATCCTCAGCTGCTGGCTTTCCAAATGGTGCAGCAGCAGCAGCTTTCTGGCTTCATCAGAAAGCGCCATGTGAGGCGGAGCAGGCAGTGCCACTGCCACCCTGCCCCGCGGGGCTGCAGAGCAGGGACCAGAGGCAGGGGACACATTCTGCATCACACCAAAGCGGATCCAAACCTCCTTCTATTTCTCGGGGCTCACCCTCACACAGTGATGTCTCCAGTCACATTCTATCTCTGAGAACAGTAACCCAGGACCCAGTCCCCTATCCAACAAATATGCATTATGAGGCTATGGCAAACATAGTGGCACTGAGAAATCAGAAAGCTTTAGAAAGCCTGCTTTAAAATACACTGTTACTATACACTATCAATAACTCACATATTAAAAACGAATCAAGTTATCGTTTTATCATTTTACGCTTGAGATCGCCGCAGGAACACTGATGACCTCTAGGACAGGCCCTTGTGTTGTAGCCGTCAAAAGAAGGTCGCTGCCCACAGAGCCGCACGTGTGGCGCGGCCACCCCCGCCCCTGCCCGCGCCCGGCCGCACCCCGGCTGTGCCCGGCCCGTGCGCCTCTTCCTCGCCTTCTAACACCACAGCCGAACACCACCAAGAAACCAAGTTTCCAGAAGGCAGCACTGTTTTTTTTCTTTTCCCCCAAATCTTTACGGTTAAAGGCATGAAAACCGCCCCAGTCACCGAAACGTGACAGCGCGGGCCGGGGAGGCGGAAATCCCGGCCGGGCCCCGCCCGGGCAGCGCCTCCCCGGACCGGACCTGCCCCGGCCACCCCGGGCCACTCCCGAGCCACGCGTGGGGCACCCCTGCTGGCCCCACGAAATGAAGGTCCC
>JANPWX010000597.1:234186-251631 GCA_024734555.1 Trochalopteron elliotii | reverse complement strand
CACAAACACCGGCCGCAGAGCCGTGCCCGGGCCCGCGGACCGTCTGCTGCTCGGAGCGCCCCACCGCCCGTGCGCTGTGCCCGGCTGAGTCTGCTCCTGAGAGCCCGCAGGTACAGCTCGGGGCTGGGGGTCCTGCCCCGCGCCCCGCACCGGCGGCCATCCGCTTCCACCAAAGCAGCCTTCCATCAGGAACAGGAAAGTAATCGCACCGGAGCTTATAAAAGCTGCACACGGCAAACGATGAGTGGAATATAAATAATGTAAATAATATAAATAATGACAGATCTAGAACAGATCGCCCAGAGAGGTTGTGGAGTCTCCCTCCACAGGTGGTTGTATTCAAGGACCGTCTGGACACAATCCTGTGCCATGTGCTCTGGGATGACCCTGCTTGAGCAGGGAGATTGGACCAGATGACCCACTGTGGTCAAACTGACGCATTCTGTGATTCTGTGAAAATCTCAGACTGGTCCAAGTTATTTTCTACACTGGACCACGCAAGGCATTTCAGCCAGTCAGATTAAAAATGCCCGGTGTAGGAACAAGGAGTGTGGCCCTGCCCACAACACAGAAAAAAAAGACAAACTGCATGCTGGAAAGTAGCACCTTTGAAAGGGTTTGGGGCCACCATGGGAAAGCCACACATCAATTCTGCTGCTCCAAAAGAAACCAGTGTGTTCTTTACCTGTACAAACAAGGGATCAGCAAGAAATGTAGAGGTGGCATTACCTCTGGATACAGCAGTGAACATCGTTCCCTGTCTATCCATCCATATTTTCCAAGATACTGAAGAATAAAAGACTGCAGAAGAAATCCACAAAACTCATCTGAAGGCTGAAGATGATGCTAGGCAGCAAGTGTTAAAATATTTAGCTCCTCACCAAGACAGCTCAGATGGCAGCTTATGAGGAAAAACCCAAGGTACTGGTAATTTTACTGTGGGGCACCCATGGTAACCCCAATGAGATGTACCAAAGCAGCCACCAAAGAGCATTATCTCTGGCTGGGAATGTAGGTAGATAACTGTCTTACATCAATGGGGTTAGCACTGAAGTGCCCAGTGATTTTAAGCATTATGTTAAGTATAACATAGGTTTAGCAGTGGTAATCTGCATGCCATTGTTATGAACACATCAATCAAAACTGTCAGCAGAAACACTCAGCTGACATGTTTTTCTCTGCCAACCTGAAGCTGCTTACTTCTTCCACCCTACGTGTCCAATACTGTAGCTATTCCTTGCATAGAAGCCAAAGTGCTTAGCCTTGCTACACACAACCTCTGCAATGTCACAAAATTAAATACAAAAACGAATCCTCCTCACACCAAAAAAGGAAAACATAGAGACAAACCAAAATACATTTATAAATGTATAAATAAGGATTTCTTGTTTTCCATGCAAACGGATTGATTTTCATATGTAATTCATCATGACAAACTAAATTTGAATTTAACTGCAAAATTACAGTGCCAGAGTATTCAAGAACATTTTCTACACTATGTGAGCATTTCACAAAATGTCTTCCAATGTGTCTGTAAGGAGCACAAGGCAATCCATGTATGTGTTCAGAAAGCAGTGACAGGCTGATACACAAGCAGCACTTTCTCTGCAGAACATTGGCCATAACGGCCTTGTTTGGTGTTAGAGGAGCAGAGGAACTGGAAACAAAGCCCTCAAAGCGCCCAAAGAGCACCAGCAATTAGCGACATTGCTCTTCTTTTACTGTCACTTCAGCAGCTTGGTAGCTGAAGATTGGTTCCAAAACAAAGGGAGGATGCTGTGTGCACCTGAGCCAGCAGTACACAGTGTCTTTTCTCCAGTGGAGGGTCCTCTTAATCACATTCTCTTCCCTACATTTTGCCAGTGTGATGAGGCCTATATTGGGAAATAAAGGAATTTTCCTTCTCAGAGGAAATGTCAAAGTTTGGGCAGCACTTTATGATTTTGTCTTTGTCTCTGAAATCTGAGACAAGAAACTGAGTTGTGACTCCACTGTTGTGGGATCTATTCCTCAGCATGTCCAGTGCTCACACTCTCTTCCTCTAGATATGAACCCAAAAGTTCTGAAATAGTATTTACAGCCAGTTGGATTTAGGTCCTGCTGTGTCACAGGAAAGCTCATAATCGATTCTAGTGCTTCCCTATTTGTCTCAGTAGAGCAATGCCTTTGATACTAAGAATGTAAAGATTTTTGCTCTCATCAGTAGCTTCCTTTTGGGAAGAATTTAGCTCACAGCTGTTCTTCTACTTTAACTGTTCTGCCCTCTGCTCCTTCCACTCATTTGTTTGGATGATTTATCCATTCCTAGCCACTGAAATTCTTCAGCTCTTCCTTTTTTCTTCTCACAAAGGTTATGACTCTCCTCAGTCTCGCACTTACCATGCAAGTTTCCAGTAGCTTTTTTATTTTAGGAAAACAGGAATCAGACCACACTGAAATATAATGGCAGCAGTGTTCATTGTATTGACATATATGCTGGGGGCTAGAGGAATTAGAAATCAGACTTTCTTCCTTTTTCAGCTCAGTTTCAGTGTTGTTTATGTTAGTTCAGGCTTCTCATCTTAACCTACTATTCCAATTCTTGGTTTTGGAGGGTGCCTTCAATAAAGGTAATTCATAAATTTTAGAGGCTTCTATTCAATGTAGATGCTTTTAGCCCACCAGATTCATTCTCATGCAACATAATATTTTGGCAGAAAATCCTCAATTTACTGATTTTAAGGTAGTAGATTGTCTGTGATTTTAAACCCACCTGGAGATGAAATACCATGCAGTTGCTCCCTCAACCCCCTTTCTCTGCCCCCACCCCAGTGGAATGCAGAGATATGTCGAGATAATAACAGTTTAATAATTGAAAATAAAGTAAAATACAGTACTAATGGTAAGTAAGAAAAAGGAAAAAAACCAAGTGATGCACAATGGAATTGCTCACCATTGGCTGAATGATGCCAGACCCCCTCCTTCCCAAACCTAGACAGGCCCTTCTGGGTATCTCCCCCCAGTTTATAGACTGGGAATGAAATTCAGTGCTATAAAATATCCCTTTGGTCAGCTCGGGTCACCTGTCCCAGCTATACTCCCTCCCAGTTTCCTTTGTGAACCTTCTCCCTGGCAGAGCATGAGACAAGAAAAATAAAGTCCCATTCATGAGCTGTAAGCTTATTAGAACAGTACATGCACTTCAACCAGCAGAAACATGCAGTGTAGCCACTCCTGCCAGCCAAATTCCTCAGGTCTGCACTTCTGCCACCTCCTCATCACCCCCTTTACTGTCTTTTTTATTCATTACAATTCAAGGCATCAAGACCAATTTTAGAACCAGCAGCTAGAATTTTGACATAATTGGAGGGTTCTTTGTAACATATTTACAAGTACCGTCTACAGAAACCTCAAAAGACTTCACTGGAGAAGAGTTCAAATGCACACCAGTGATCACCATGTTTACATGTGAACACCAGGGACGAGCAACACACCTGCTACCTTTGGCTGGCACCTGTGAACAGCTTCAGCAAAATCAATCTAAATTTGTCTTTTGACTTGGTTTTTAAGCCTTTTTAGAACAGAACAAACCAAATAAAAAGTTTTCAGTTTCAGCTATTTTTTTAATAGATAAACTTACTTTTCATTATTTAATATTTCTTGATTGTAACCTATAAAGAACAAATATTTCAGGCTTATGTAGCGTAAAAATAGCTCAGTTTATTCCAGCTCTTTAACTTTGAAAAAACATACTGAATGTGAAAAACTTAAACTAGAAGGAATTTAAGAAAGTTATGATCAATGAAAGTAGAAGGTCGGATTTAAATTTTAATATCAATCTTCATTTTAATGACTGTTCTATTTCAGTATAAGATAAATGCATATTTTGCAACTAAAATGATACCTATTATATAAAAAAAATTATCATAACTTAAGAAAAGTCTTCATCATTCCTTTATATAACTATAGCTTCTGAATTGCTTTCCAGAAGTCAAGCCCAAATATAAAAGAAATACATTGTGTATAGAGTCGGGTTCAGAAACTTCATCCCTTGATACATAACTGTTAACTGTGGGATGTTATATCCAACTTTCTAATGGTGCCTGGCTCATGAAGCCACTAATTTGTTCTGAAGTGACCACATTCAGAGACAGCCTCTGTAAACATCTACAAACTGGAAAAATCACACTGAATGTACCCAATACCAATACAGTCTGCACTCTTTCCTGTTCCTTGTGCTGCCTCACCTGTACCTGACACCAGTTGGGAACCCAGAGACTGGAGGAAAGGTAGGAGTCTGATACCACTTTTTGGTACCATGGAATTAGGCCCTTTGTATCTTCACAGCTACTAGGTTGACATGTCCCCCATGAAATACCTAATGATGCTTTCATAAACTTTATCTATTCTTTTTCTTTGAAATTTTTCCAGCAGATTAAAATGTACCTCCTTGGCAGAAAACAGCTGTATTTCTGAGGGCAGCTCAGCTGGCAGAGCTGGAACAAGCTGTAGGCATACAGCAACCTCTTGTGGCAAATACAGCACACATGTAATAATTATTAACCTTTGAAACTGCATAAGCTATTGTTCATATGAGTTATAAACCTCTATAAAATTGTTTTAACAAACAACTGGAGAGTTGGAGAGTCCCTGTTAGCTGGACACTCAGAAATACTCAGACTTCAGAGCTGTAATAGTCCTTCTCTTCAGTTCTGGAATGAATTAAACATTGGTAGCCCATTATAAATGAAGTGTCATACTGAAATTTCTGCTAATAATATAATCTAGGAGTTTTTCATTAAAACTGAGCAAGAGTGGCATAATGGCCAGAATTAGAATCTGTGGCCACGTATTGCAAGAACCATAAACATACTATAAAAGTCCACATTCCTCCAACCACCTGACCCTGCAAACAGCTGTTCTGCACAGGCTGAGGAGGAGAGGGCAACGAGAAGGTGCAAGGAGGGAAAAGGAGGAATAACATGTAGAAACAAAGGTCCTCAACAACAGCAAGACCTTCCAAACCAAGAGGTGCCTTCCTGGGAACATGGTGTGGGAATTGCACACAACAGGAACAATATGAGTATGCAGATAACACTGATTAGACCACTGAATTTTGGGGTTTTTTTTAACATTGTAGGAATATAGTCTTCTATGCTGGAATTAAAGGTGAACTCAAGAAATTATTTGGCTTATTTATGCACCACTTACCAGGACATTTGGGGCTTATATGCCAGGCAGAGGTTACTGGGCTTGAAATGATTTGCAGATTTATGCATACCACTTAGAGAGGAACAGGCTGAACAAGTACATCCTGGAATGCACAAAGGCTTTAAACAACAGCTAGTATTTGTTTATTAAAATTAAGTCTTGTGCTATAGTTCTCTTTTATTACAACTTCCCAGTCTTGCCATGTGTAATTTCTTTGCCATTTCATCTGCTGCAGTTTCACACGAGTCAGGAATCCCATCATCTCAATTCAGGCCTTGGTCTGTGCACTGGACAGCATATACTGTAGCTCCTGCTAGAGCAGTGACAAGCTGCACAGTCCCAAATTCCCAAGCAGTTCTGTCCACACCACCCAACCAGGAGCACCAAGTGCTTAAGGGTAGAGACTCTTCATTGCTCCAGAGCAAACTCCTCCCCACAGAGATGTCCAACAGAACGTGTGTGTGTGTGTGTGTGTGTCTCAGGCCACCAAACTGCACATGTGACATTACCAAGCTGACAAAGACATTGAACCAACCAACATGTTCTGAAATGAAATCTCTTTTCACAGCTTGCACTGTCTCTTGGCTTCCCATCTCCGTAAAGTGCTTTGAGGGCTACAGCTAATAACAACTGCATATTAACCAACATTGTGTCCTCCAACATGGTGAAATGAAGATCAGCAGCAGAAATACTTTCCTGAAATCATGTCCGTCTCACTGAATGTCTGCATCATTTCAAATAGTCCATGAAAGGCCTGAAAACAGTCTTCCTGCAGCGGTTTGATTTTTCAAGCAAACATACTGTACTCGTTCTTTATGTGCTGAATTTGGTGGCAATTCATATTTAAATAATGAAAGCTAAGTGTTAAGGCTTAAACTAAATAAAATAAATTCCCTGCAACAGAAGGCACAACAGCCTCTTCACAGTATCATCAATGATGGTGCAAACACAAACTGGACACCACCTGACAGAGCAGGACATGCAACAGAACACTTGCCAGGGTTTCCTGCTCTGCAAGATTCACCTTATAGCAGAAGAGGAGATTGCATCTGCTCCACATTTAGCAAACCCATGAAACAGAGTTTATCAAAACTAGACCTCCTAATTTCTTGTCTGGACCTGTTTTTACATGTGAACGTTTTAGACAGGTAGCACCTGGAAGCTCCTTTCCACTGCAGCCTGCTCTGGCAGGCATGGGGCCCTCCCACAGCAGCCTGCAGCAGTGCTGCAATGCACACAGGAGCCAGGGTGCTGCACAGGGCACACCTGCCCTTGCTGGGCTGGGGGACAGGTACAGCTCAGACACACGGGCTGAGCCCAGGCTGCACAGCTCCTGTTTGCCCACAGACACACGGGCTGAGCCCAGGCTGCACAGCTCCTGTTTGCCCACAGACACGGCCCTGCCGGACACTCGGGTTAAGAATGTACTTAGTTTGTCTCTGTGGGACTGCACTTGCCAAGTGTGCATTGCACAGAGCAGTGGCTAGGGCTTTTCAACAGAATCATTCCATCCTTAGCAATCACTGTGTGACTGCCTGACTCATGCCACAAAAGGCAGCAATTTTCCTTCCACACCAAGCACATCCCCCCTCCCTGAACATACTGCCTTAAACAGTTGAATTCAACATTCAGCTTCATAAAAATGATGTTCATAAAGGCCTGCAGAATCAGAGCCTACAACTTTTCACTAGCTGTTGATTTTTGTCAGAAACAAAAAGCATAAAGATTAGAATTCTAAAGATTTTATTAATATTCTTTGTATAGGGAGCATGTATTGGCCATTGATACATTGGAGTGCACTGTGCTATTTTTGGCTTTGAGAGCAAGGATAGTCATTTGACACATGGACAGCTTTGACTTAAGTCCTGTTTGTTCACTGACCTTCGTATCAATATTCACTGCCATACAGCCAGCCTGGGGAACAGAAGTGTGCTATAAAAGATACAAAAGCAGACTGTTTTCCAAATCCCATGCCTACAACTTCAACACCCATAAAGTATCTTGTTGCTGTTGTCCAGGATAACACTGATAGTATTTCACAAGTAGCTATCAGTCAGTTATGGAACCAGAGATAAAAAGCAGCTGTCTTCAAAGGAGAAGTATTTTAATTTTTTCTATTTATTCAAGGTGTAACCAAATCATTTATTGCACATGCTACTAATCACCACCTCCTGTGATCATAATTTAATCTTTAATCAGCACAAGTGTATTTACATTTGATGGATGGATGAAAAGATGCAGACATTAGTGTTAAATGGCAACACTTAACTCCGGGTAACCTTCCCAGGACCCCTTGATTTTAGAGGAAGTATCTCATATGTTTGCAACAGCTTTCCACTGCAGTCATGTGCAAAGCTCACTAAAAAGAATCCTCACTGACAGTATAACCATTTTTTGAGTATCACCTTTCACATTAAGCATGAATTTAAGTATACAACGTTAGTGTACAATTTCACTACTCTGCTTATGCATGGAGCTGAAGCATATTTAGAACATGGGCAGGGTTGGGATAGATATAGTTGGGTTCCTCTGTTGAAAGGAAAACCCAAGAAAAAATTCAGATAGGCTGCAGAATGATCAATGGATCTACACATGGGAAAGCCACTCCGATTTTGATGTTTCGTAGTACAACAGAATTAAGTGCAAAAAACTCAAAATTTTGTGCCACCAAAAAGTGAGGCTGGTATAATGTTACCCTGGTAAAACCTGTTTTTGTTATGTGTCTTTGGGACCACCATAATGTGGGACTAACATTTAAACTCAAAATAGATATTATTGAAACCAAGACAACCACATATGCCCCAGTCAAAGAGGATGAGAAAATTCAATCCTCACAAATTTTTGAAATTAGAGCATGTGATCAAAAATGCATATCAGCAACAAATGTTGTTGAATCCACCTTCATTTCTTAAACAAATAGAACTAGTAATGCAGACTAGTATTTCTACATTTAAATCAATGTGGTCACCATTAAGTGCTTCCCATGCAAGACAGTTAGCTTGGCTACATGGACAAACCCCCACTTCTTCAAAAGGAACAAGAAGAGATGTGACTGGAAACACAGGGACTTGGGAGTTTTAAATTGTACAGATGCTGAAGTACTTATAAATAACCTGAGCACAACCACAAGTCATTCAAGCAAATTGCAACACCCCTTGTGGTCTTCTCTACCAGCATTAGAAACTAATCAATGGCTCTTATCTGATACATTGCCTCAGTGGGAAAGAATCAAAGAGCAAGCTCATAGTTGATCCCAGAGGCCCTTGGTACAACCCAAGGTGAAGGTTCTTTGCCTCTTAGCTAAGTCTGAACTCAGTTGTGGATACAACCAACAGCAGCAGCAAAAATTTTAAGAGAAGGTGAAGGCGGCACCTTCACCCACTGAACTTCAAGAAGTAATTTGGAATAATGACTGAATTTGCAAAGGAGCTCCAGCTTTGGTGACATTTAGTAATTTTTACCTTTAATCAATAGCACAGTCCTGGTTCTAATCCATATAGGATCCCTCAGTGCCCATCACTCAGTCACTGCACTAGGCCTGAACGATAACTGAACCCTACCCCGGCACACAGGACATGGCCCATGGGGAATGGCACACCACCAGTGTTAGCACATGCACTGTATGGGAACAGGGACTCACCTGGGCACTAACACCAAAGCCCTGACCTTTGTCTGGGTCCGGAACAGTGTTGGTCATTTTGAAATCCATCCTGATGAAGCTCATGAACCTGTACTTTTAGATACTGGAAAATGATGTGGTGATAGGAGAACACTTTGTGGCTTCATATTTGTATATAACCTTATTGTAGATAGAGATGATTACTCCAATGTTTGTGTTTGTAATTTCACCAAAATCAATGGGTGGGATTTCAATTATTCAGCTCCTGTCACATTATATCAGCTATGGCAGTATAATTACATGCTGATTCAAGATCTGCTGCCCACCCCTGTTGGAATGAATGTCACTTTAGTAAGAAAATTATTATAGCCCGATGATCTACAACAACTGCTGAAAAAAGCTCAGAAGAATGGGTAAAATACTTTGATTACTGTCCACTGTGATGTGGAAAGCATACAAGGGCTGGAACAAGTGAATTGAGAGCACATGGATGGATGATGGGACACTTTTCAGATGGTCACTTCATCACTAAAGGGAGTTTAAACGAGATGTTTTACCTTGTTGTTCTCCTAATACTAACCCTATTATGTTTTGTCTTAATTGTAGCACTGTGTATTTGCATTTGGGAAATCATGAAGCAATTGACTTTAGTCCTGTCAGCCCTGTGATTCCTTCCAGGAAAATATGTGATGGTTCCAAAGTGAGACTTATCATATGTATAAGAAGAATCATAAGTATGGAAGTGGGGAATTGATGAATAACAGGAGCAAAGTTCCAAATAATAAGACAGAGAACAAAGCAGTTAAGCAATGGGAGCAACAGCCACAGGAATGTAGAAAACAGAAATTTGATGTCCTAGGTCTTTGAAGGGGAGGGAATAAAAAGATCACCCTTCTTATTCAGGACCTTTTTGATGGGCCAACAAATCCTCAGGTCTGACTGTTTCTGTGGTGAGAACTTGCCCCTGCCAGGAACTTTCCTCATTATATCATAATTATAACAGTAAAAGCCACATGGCTAGCTGTGCCCACCAAGAGGCCACTGCTCATGAGCACATACCATGACTTCTTGGGATACTAGGTCTTGAGTCTGAAGCACAGAGGAAAGCTACATCAACTTCACCATGGAGCAGAGTAAGACCTGCCTGGCCTGAGACTGTAACCTGTAGGTGTGCCTGCCTTGGTCTGTCTCTGTGCTAGCTCTGACAATGCACCACCCAGCACCCCCTTCTGCACACAACTGTAAATAAATCAAAAACCTGTACTTGGTGTGGAGATCAATTTCTTGCACACCAAAAGGGCGAAACAGCCACTTTTGGGACAATACTCTTCTGCAATCATTACTGTAAAAAACAATAGTCACAGCAGAATTAAATTCTGAGTCAGTGGAGCTCCACAACCAACTCCCAACAGCAGGACAGAATTATCCTCTGGCTCTCTCTATTGTCCCTGCTGTCACTGCAAGCAGCTCATGGCTCAAGGACATTGCCTGGACTGGGATTTACATTTGTTCCTCCCCATTTTTAAGCTTGACCCTTCCTGACTCTACTACTACCAGTCACTGCTAAGTCTCATACCCCATTCTACCAACTCTAACTCCAAACTCCAGTCAGCATTTGCTGCACCTCAGCTCCTCCCTGCTACCTGCCCTCCTGTGCCAAGGCTTCAGCTCCAAGTCAGGTACTTCATTTATCCACCCCAGCCCCAAACAGTTTCACATGGACTGTTTCCACTCAGTTCTTCCTGCTTGCTGGATCCCTGCAGAGGAGCTGGGGTTTTTTTACAGAAAGAAATGCAAGCAAAAAATACTTTTTTCATTGCACTGAAATCCCTCCCAAGACTTTGTGAATTACTTATCATGCAGTAAGCCTCAGGCATGCATTCAGCATGGAAAATCTCAGGCTCAATTGAAAGAGGCCCCATGTCTTTCAGTCATGACCTGCTTTCTTAGAATCCAGTTCACATCAGCGTTGCTACCATTAAACTAAAAAAAACCCAAAACAACAGGGGTTGACAGTTTCCATTCCTTCACTCAAAACTCACACAGTAAGTGAAACTTAGACCTTTTGGCATTGAGTAATTACTACATACCAGTAACACCAGGTTAGACAGAAGCCATGATATTGTAATAAATCCTGAATACATTTAGTAACTCTTCTTATAGTTTATTTTCAGTAACAGAAACAGCAAGATACAAGGCACACAGCTTTTGAGCACTTCACCACAGTGTGCTAAGTGCTATATAGAATAGAAACTCACTTTTAAGTAAACGTAAGTATTTCAATGATTATCTTAACATTTCCGTGGCTGTTGAATAATGTAAATTCTTTTAGGCAGTATGAACTTCTCCAAGGTAGGCTGTGGCTTTTGGTGAGCCACTTGTAATGTTGCTGCATGGATTTTGTGGCTCATCTGTAATATTAAAGGGGGGAGAAAAAAGTTGTGATAGAATACAGATTTTCAGCTATTCTCTTTTTAAATTTCATCCCATTAAAGTAGTTTAAAAGGAGCAGTAAAACCTAAACCCACAAAAACTTCAAGTGATCACAACATACAGAACTTATGGTAACTCAGTATATTTAGCTATAATTTCTGTTTTCAAAGTGATGCTAGTCTGACTACCTTTAGGGAATTCTGGGTTTTTTTCCTTCCCTTGTTTAGCAGTTCATACAATGAGCTTCCAAGATAAGGAAAATACAGCAAATAATCAGTAGGCCAGAGTTAGCAGTAAGTTGAAATAAATTCTTATTTTCCCAGGTTCAAAATTATCATTATTACAATGATTACATTAGCTTATTATTATTCTGAAGTAGCAAGGAAGCTTCATACACAAGACTCTGGAAACCAACAGGAGAGAAGGAAATGGTGAGTCAGAACAGAGGAGATGAGGACAGGTGGAAGAGAAAGAGGATGAGTTGTATCTGTTCTCTTTAAAAAAGTCTAAGCAAAAATTCAAGATTTACAGGCTAAAGCTATAAACACAACTGTTGATAAAAGGCTTATGTTGAAATTATGCATCTGATGTTTTACTGCTCTCTAGGAATGAGGAACTCTTGAATGCTTCGGAGTCTGAAGATTGCGAGTGTGTAACAAAGAGATGATAACTCTCAGATCTTTGGGTTACCATGCAAACCAAAGAGCTGCTTGTGAAATCAGCTCTTCCAAAGGGCAGGTGTAAGTCTGCACCAACAGCCTAACGAGACACAGGGCAGAAGCTGTGAGCATGTGATAAACAGGAGGGTCCATCAGCAGCTGTGGGATACAAGATTTTACAGGCCCCTGTAGTATTCCTAAGGGAGAAGTCAAAAGGAGCTTGACTGAGTGATGTCAGGCCTCAGATGAAACAGCAAGATATGGGGCAGCAGCAGTAGGACATGTTGTGCCTGCTGTCTTGGGGATCATCCACAGAGCAGGACACTGGATCACCATCCTGCTGTCCCCTGCACCTGCCAGCCATGCCACCCTCCCCCAGGTAGCTCTGTATTTTTGCTGGACCCTTACAGAAGTCAGAGTGATTTCCACGGTGGGATAAAGCACTGGAGACAAGGTTTTGTTCTGCACTGTAATCCCAGCTTGGCCAGACACTGGCAATTCTTCCTGTATTTCACTAAGGCTAATGCACCAGGACACACCTCAGTGTCTGGCTGTGCCTCTCAGACAGCTGTGCACAGCTGCCCAGGCCACCTTGCAGTAACCAGGAGTGCAGCAGAGTAAGGAGAGAAGGCCAGGCACTTTTTAGTCATCCAGCAGCTCAGCCACACCACCACTACAGAAATAGGTTATCCCAAGAACATTTAGTGGCAGATGAGACACCTGCAACGGCTAGACACCAGTTTAAGGAAAGTTCACTTTTTAACCTTTTTTCATGTTTAGATTTATGAAGAAACCCTGACGTTTTCTTCCAGACTTACTTTGTTCAGTGCTTCTGCTACCAAGACACCCATGTTCTGAGGTTTTGCAAAACTGACAATAGCACTGTAAAGCAGAAGAAAAAAGTATTTAGCATTTCCATCTCACAGAAACACTTGAGCACTTGTCACTTTCATTTTCCAGACTTAATACAAAATATTTTGCAATATAAATTTAGGGTTTGGAGCTAAATCTTTCCATCACATTGAAAACTATACAATATCAAAAAAGGCATGCTGTTTCAGAATGGAATAACAGAAAATCTGTGTGACAGGCTGTTTTATTCAGATATACAAAGAACTGTATATGAAATGTCCTTGAATATCTGAAAAAGGATTGTTTTTTCCTCAGAGGCTGAGCAGTTCTACCCTTATCTACAAAAAATTTCTTGATTCCAACCTAGACCCATGAAAAAATTCCCCCTCTGGTTTTGGAGAGTGTTTCCTTTCACAGTAACTATTTGTCAAGCAAGAACTTTTTTTTTCCACAAGACTATCCCATTACCTTCTCCATATTCCAATGGATAACACCATGTTACCAGTATTCCACAAATAAATCTGTGGATACGAAATAATTTATTTCAACAACAGGAAGAACTTCAAATGGCATATTCTTCTGATTATACCATTATATGCACTGACACATCTGTAGCTTAAAATGGATTAGGGAAAAATAATTATAAACCCCAAATACCATAAATGTGACTCTTGAAAAAGCAGATATTGCTTTAGTTAAGTTAATGATTCTGTGGATCAGGCAAGACATTTCCTAATGACATTTCAATTTAGCAATCGACAGTTTGCTACACTGACAAATATAAGTTATTTAAGATCTGTTTATACCATTAGGTAACTATGACTATGGAAAAGACAGCTGAAAAATTACACTCAGACAATTGGCAACAATGAAAATGAAAAGCTTCTAATCCCAGAAGAAAACAATAAAAAAATTAAAAATTTCAGGAACACCACAAGTCATTCAAATTTTACTGTCACATCCTTATATTGGTTAACTTAACTTTTTTTAAAGTGACATTTAAGAAGAGTGCATGCATTTAGGAATAATGTTCAGTCTTTGAAAAAGCTACAAGAAAATACTTGTTTTAATGACCACATCAACTGGTCACTGTTACTTTATTCAAAATAGAAGCATGCCTTCATTTTTGGGGGAAAACAGCTTGATTAACCCTTTAAAGTAGTAAACAGCAAAAGCCAAATTAGATTTTAGATTGAAATAGGGGGTATATCCTATACAGCAGATAAGACTCTTCCTTGGAGGTAGCTGATGTGGGCTTAATTTCCTTTAGAATGTGGACAGTCTGAAGTTCATTCCTACTTCACTGGAAACTGTTGGACCATTCCTTTATTAGGCACAGGGATGTAATACATTGTTTTAATTTCTGTTCCATAAAACGTGACAATAGAGATGAGATTCAGCCTTTGCTTTTCTTTGGGTTTTGAAGTTGTTGGGTTTTGATGGGTTTTAAGTCAACACTTATTTCAATATCAGTATTATTTTATCTATAAATTGAACAAGTTAATTTAAGAATTAAACTTCTGTAGAATAAGAGGGTTTTTTGTTTTCAAAGATCATTACTTATGAACTTGAACTACAGGGCAGGGCTGAACAGGCCCTGCATTATAATACCTTGACTTTTCTTTTCCTGGAGTTTTAGCATTTTTCTCAACAGGTCCATTTTCTTGCTTTTTAGACACTCTCATACCTCCAGCTTTAACTGCAAGAAGAAAGTGAAATGTAAGTAAAAATACCTACAGAATTATATACCACATTACATAGACAAGAAGAGAATACTCTTACCCCAGAAAACCATTAACCAGAAATCATCTTTCAGTATTTAGCTCCATTCTTTACTTATACATGTGCATACATGTACATGAGTAGCCAAAAAGGTGCAGCAAAGGCTTCAAAATTCTGTGTCATGGCAGACTCAAATCAACTTCCAGATACCATAATTCAAGAAGTCAGAGTGGTTTCAAGCCCTGCTAACTATATTAAATACCTTACTGTGTTAATATGCATTCTTCCCTAGAAACTATTACATCTCAGATTTGTATTTTAAAAGCAAAAAAGAAAAACAAACCACCATCTGAACACTTTCAAGTTTTTGGATAATGTGACTAACAGCAATAAGGATTTCATGATTAGTTCAGGGTATTCCAGAATAAATCTAATAATGCAAATAAGAACCAGATGTATACTCATCTTGTACTTGTGTTCCAACATGTTTAATTATATTTTATTAACATATCTGCCAATCACAAAACCAATTAGCACTAATTAAGCTACAGGTGACCTAACAATAACAATTTAAGTTCTGAGGCATGTCTGAAAATTGAATTCTGAACAAAGTACACGTAAAGTTATCTAAAACATTCTATTGAAAGAAATACTTTCTCCCTCTTCAGTAGAGCATTTTAAGTTTTAAAACTGTGAGTAAGAAAGAACAGCTTTAGTGTTCTTTTCTCATCCTATTGAACAAGTTGCTTCACCTCTCAGCAAGAGTCGTATTCTGATTGTGAACAGTCAAGGCTAGAGTTTAAATTTGGGAGAGAACAGGGAATGGGGAAAGGTTTCTAGAATTACTCAATTTGCTAGCATGAGAAATGCATTTGTATCCATCTGTCACTAACACCCATTTTCTACCAAATCTGACTCCTGACCTCATATTTCCTGACTGCAGGTTTAATTTTAGAAATAAAAATTCCCCCTCAGTCATGTCCAAAGCAGCACTATAATATCAGAGTTATGCTGTAGCTACACTTGGCTTTTCTTCTCATTTTAAAATGACGTACACTATTTACACTATGAGGCTCTACACAAAGCACAAGGGGAGCCAGGCAAGGAGGAGAGAGATACTGAAACGTGGACAATCTGTTATTGTGTCTATTACCAGTAGGCCCACAAAACAACGTTATCTATAAAGATTAAAAATAACCCATCTTCCTTTCCATCTCTGCACTGACTTGAAACTAGCCACTAGGAACAGCTGTCCCACTTGCTAACACACATCCACGGTGGGGGAAGAGTTAAACACAGATGTATCTGGGATGCACCACAAAGCTGTTTTGTATTTTGCTTTCCAAAGCAATATAGAGGTATGTCAAACTTTTAATACAGAGTTCAACTTTTTTATTATTATTAAGTGACCTGTTAGCCATGGAATTTTAACAGTTAAGTGACAAAATCTCTACTAATTTCCATTTTTAAAACACCATGCATTTTAAAATAAAACAAGAAAGTAGGGAGGCACATTCCCTTTTATGCTCCCCTCTCCAAAAAAACCCCAACAAACAACAACAGCAGCAGCAAACCCAAGAGAAAACAAAGCTTGGCTGAATACTGGTCAGAATAAAGGTGCCCACCTGGCCTTTTATCACTAAGTACACGATTGAAACCACTTACTCTGTGACCTCCACCCCTCGGCCAAGCTGGTCCCCACGCAGTCACAGCTTCACCAAGACTTACTTGCAGACTTGCAGGTCTAGAAGCTGCAGTTTACTATCATGCAAGTTCAGAAAGAAAGACCAGCACCTGCTCCAGGTCACTGACTGCAGTGGTTTAAAGGCCCTTTCAGGTACAGATCAACTGTGCCTGCTACACACACAAAAATCCAGGAATGGACTACAGACAAGCTGAAAAAAAATATTTATATCCCAAATTCATGTAAAAGCATGCTTTAAAAAAAAGCTAACTCCAAACCAAAAAACGTTTTCAAGAAAACAAAACAGTTCCTGGAGGTACAGGGAGACACACAAGCATGTGCTCCTCAGGCACTAACTGCTCCTAATAAACCAAGGGGAAGCCCCAACTGGTTTAAAGCCTTGTTGTGACGGTTCCTCAAGTTTCAAAGGCTGAGCCTGCAATGACTGTCCCCCAGCTCTAAAGGCTGAGCCTGCAGCATCTCTGCGTGTGCCCCAAAACAGGCGGGACACAGCCCACACATTAGTGTGTTTGAGACCGCTCCGCACAGCTCCTGGGAGAGCCCAGGAGCTGCTGACACTGTATGCCTTTACATGCAACCCCAACAAACACAGGCGCTACTACATCCTTAAAATCCCGGTAGTACATCGTTACAGCCGCCACACAGGCAGAGCGGCGGCTGGAACCGCAGGCTCGAAGGCTTCCCTCACAGAGAGATCTATCGGGGCGGGGGGGGGAAAGCTTGGTGGAGGGAAAGTAAATTCTTCACGTTACTAGAGGAGGCGAGGGATACGGCTGTAACATTAAACACAGATATTTCATTGAACATGGACATCCATTTCTCTCGCTATCCCTCAGTAACACGTTCCCGGATCACCGAGCGGCGCCAGCCCCGCACCCGCCCACCGAGCGCACCCGTGACGGGGCGGCTGCGGGACCTGCTGGGGCGAGCGGGCCGCGCCCCACAGACCCGCCTCTCCTATTCCCGGTCCCGCAAGGCCGCTCCTCTCCGCGGAGGAGCTGCATCTGTGTGGGACGGTGCGGCGGGAGAGCCCCTCACACCGCGCCCGGAGCGACCCCGGCCCCTACCTGCGGGAGGGCGCCGGCCCGGCGGGACAGCCCTCCTCAGCGCCATGGCGGGACCGGGAGCGCGGGGAACCAAGCGGGGCAGGGCAGCACCACGGAACCCCACAGAAAACCGCCCAGCGACCCGAGCGACCGCGCCTTGTGCGGTTCGGAGCGGTCTGGGTGGGGCGGGGCGGGCTCGTGAGAGCGGTGAGCGGCGTG
>JANPWX010000597.1:191314-234097 GCA_024734555.1 Trochalopteron elliotii | reverse complement strand
GGGTGAGGGCGGTACGAAGTTGGTTGTGAGGGGCGGGGAGGGGTGTGAGAGGCGGGGGAGCGGTGTGAGCGTCGGTACGAAGCCGATAGTGAGGGGCGAGAAGCGGTGCGAGGGCAGGGGAGAGCGGGGAGGGATGTGAGAGTCGGTTACGAAGCCGATAGGGGGGAGCGGTGTGAGGGGCGGAGACTTTTAAAAACATGGTCAAAGGTTCAAAGAGCTTGATTTAGCGAGGTAGATCTTACCCTCGTCAATCAATAGTATCTGCATGAAACGAGCAAAACACTGTCATTCACGTGCCCTCTTTAAAAAATCCATGACCTTAACAAACATTGACGTTTTACAGAACGTAGTAGAAACACAACTGGAAGCAGGTACAGCTAATCTGGAATTATTTACTGTAAAAACTCCTCAACATTTTCATTTTCAGTATTTAAAATGACAAAAAAAAAAAAAAAAAAAAAGAAGGAATTATCTTTTAATGTTTACCATCTATGTTGTAAAGTGTGCTGTGGATGAAGAAATCTTCATGACGAAGGTTGTCGGTTTTCTGAGCCTGTCAGTGTCTGTAACATGTCGTATTACTGTGCGGGTATCCCCGGGCCTCTAGAGGGATGTGTGAGGTGATGGCCGGGTGAGGGGCAGAGGATGGATCCTGGGGGTCTTTCCAGCGTTCCGGAGGGATGTGTGTGTGCTCGGGGCAGTGAGACCGCGGCGCAGCACCGGGGCACTGCCGGCGCTCGCTGTCTTGCCGCGGTCAGTGCTCGGGGGCTGCGGGAGGCGGCTGCGGGCACGGTGCTCACGGTGTCCCCCTCAGGGAGAGCGGCCTTGCTCTGCCTGCACTGCCCCGGCTGCGCTGGTCTGCAGGGTGCTGCTGGAACCACCATGCCTAATGTCAAACAGATTTTCCTAGATCGCTGTAAACGTGATCTGCTTTGCCGTGCTAAAGCATTTCATCACAAAAATTAGCTCTTCTAGGGATTGTGAAAGCAAAATGAAAGAAGAAAAAATTGTTAGTCTTGTGATTTATTTGGAATTGTCTTATTATTGGATCTCAATGATTAAAAAAAAAAAGCAGAAAGGGAATGTAAACATAGGATGTCATTAAGTGGAATCTGAAGAAGGGGGAAATGAAGTTTAAAAAATGGAAGAGAAAATAGACTAAGAAACCAGTAGATATTTATAGCACAACAACCTCCTTATGAGTGACTACTGTTGGATTGGATCTTTAAAGCAGGAAAAATGAAAGGACATCCAGTCTAAACTAGATCTCTCTGATATTTAATTCAGTATGTATGAGGCAGGAAATAATTTTGAAATGCAGCAATTTCCTCCCTAGAAAAGCAACTTACTTTGCAAATATTAAAGTTGATCGTGCTGCATGCCTCTGCCCAAAAGCACTTGACATTGAAGTGGATGATGGCAATTTTGATTGGGGAAATAAATTCTTTCAGGTAAAATGATCTGCAGGAGAGAGAACAAAAGAACCCTACTCTGAAGTACTTGGCCAGTAGTAGGGGGTTTTGATATTCATGTTACTCTGCCTCAGCAGAAAAATACTGATTTTTCAGTTTATTTACCTGAACTGTGTGTTACTGCACAGATTGGGGAGGTGAAGTTTCGTTACTTACCACATAAGGCAGTCATGTTGTGCAGCTTTGGTGTGCTGCTTAAAGCATTAATAATGATAAGGTTTAATGCCATTGTACATCAGTTCTAGGAATTCTTTGGACAAGCATGGGAACTTGGTTTAAATAAGAAATTGTAAGTTCATGTTGACTTCTTACCATATTAAATATAATATACCATTTCTTTATTTTTCTTCAACCCGCTTTCCTTCATTTCCTCTGTCACTTGTTGTATCTTTAAACCAGAAGCTGTTGTAAATTGAACCCGTATTTGCACAGTGCTTGTTGGAGCACCTTATTCTTGACAGGCAGCCCTTGGCACTACCTCAACAATGCCACAGCGCCAGCTTAGACTTGTAAACCTGATTTTATTTAATGGTTTCATTTATTTAGACTTTTTTTCTGTTTTCATTTAGACTTTTTACCTGTTGGAAATTATTAGACTGATTTGTCTGGGTGAGAAGAATCAGTAAGAGAATAATCCTTCTGTGGCTATGGGATAGTGCACTTGAAATCTCTTGCTTTTCCTGCCACCCTCAGTCCTATTTTCTGATCACACAAATATCAAACTTCAGAGATGATCATCTGGTGCTGGAAATAGATTTATTTTAATGACAGTAATTTGTGAATGACTGAATTACAAATGAGTTTATATTGTAATGGTTCTATGTATTTTCAGAATGTATTTTTTTCCATAACAGAGGCAGATGTGGGAAAGCCTGAAGGGAGACACAGAATTTTGATTGTGATAGTGAAGGAGACAATAGTCATAGAAATTTTTCTTGAGGGGTGCTCTCAGCATTTTGGAACTCTTCCTGTTTCCTGGCAATTTCTCCTGTATAATCTACATTCTATGGGCAGGTTATTAGCTGATTGCAAAGTTTGAAAAGTCACTTGGCAGGAACAAAAATCACCGTGTTCCCAAGCAGACTGTCTGTTCTAATCCAGCTAACAGCTATTAGCATAATTATACACCAGACATAGTCCACATCTAAAATAAGCAGTTAGCAGGCAGACATATGGAATACCTTCCTCATGTGTCGTATTTTAAATCACATCTCTATGTTGTTAAAATCTATTGCTCATGACTGCATATTTTCTCTTCTCTGTCTTATTTCCAGTATTGCTTGTTTTCAAATGCCAGAATTACTAAATTGTGGTTACTGATATAAACTGATACTGGTTTTATATCTGGCAACTGAATGGTGAAATATTGCTGCTGTTTTCTTCAGCTCAGTGAGAGGTAGGCAATGCCTTTTTCAGATGAGTCAATATAGCTGGTTTTAGATCCTCCAGGAACCCAGCAGAGACAACAAATATTCTAGGGCATGTATATAGCCTATTTTTTATTAATACATGCTTTAATTTCCCTTACTCTTGGTTTTATTTTCTGTTTTATAGTAGTTCAGCACAAAGTCAGTAATCTCAGAGAGATAATTTGTGTTAAGTGTCTAAAGCAAGGACAAGTGAAGGCAGCCATATTTTCAGTGGGTTTGTATTGATATAATTGTTCACTAGTGCATATAGTATGTATTTGACAAAATCTGGAGGATGAGTCTGGGTTCATGTCTGTAAAGCCTGCGTTTCTTGTAGGAAACCTGACAGGTTCAGGTCCTGGTTCTGTTCTGGGTGCCAGTTATTTCTCAGACTACTGGAGAAAAAGAAGTCTCCAGGCTGGAAGGTGCTGGAAGGTAAAGGGCAACATCATGAAGCAGAGGAACCTTACTGGCTAATTTTAATTATAGATTTTTTTTTTTTTCCACAGAAGGACTAAAAAGATATACCTTTGTCCTCACATGTTTTATCCACCTAAGTGCCTATGTTTAAAAAAGTATTGCTGGGCCATGGAGTAAGTGAGTGAATTCTAAAGAATTAGGCTGCAACACCCCGAGACAAAGGCCTTTGGAATTTTGTCCTGATGGAGATCATTTTTTCTCAGAGTGCAATTCTTTTTGCCAATGAACAAGCAGATAGTTCATTTCACAATCTTTCTGACTTTGAGAGCTTGCTGAAAATTACCACATTACATTGCTACTTGTCTTATTCTTTTACACATAATTCATATAATGTTGAACAGACTGGAAGGTGATGTTTCATACAATAAAATGGTATGTATAAAGATAATTACTAATATCTGGGATGCCCTGAAGCAGGAGCGAGATATGGTGCCTGACATCATTGAGTTGCTCTAGGTCAGTGAAGCAGCTGACCCTGACAAGCTGATCCACTCTTTGGGTGTCTGTAGAAATGCTGCTGCTGCTGCAGCTCCCAAAGGGACGCCTGCTTTGCTTTATACAGCACTGTCAATTTCTGCTGGTGTGACAGTGAGCGTGCTATGATTGCACACTGAATCCTCCCTGACATGGATCATACAAACAGTTAAAACAACAGCTGTCCCTGGTCTGTGGAATGTAGTTAAAAAAATAGAGTGAAATTGAAAAAGAAAATTGAGGAATTAATCACATTGAGGCAAGCTCTACAGGGGGATGTAAGGACAAGGAGCAGAACAGGAATACTTACTGGAGTTTTAAAAGGAGAATGCAACAGCTTCTTCAGAGATACCATCACACATACCTGCCCATTCCATTGTTGAACATATGTCATACTGAGCTTTTGGTTATCTTTCTGTGTTCAAAGCATTTCTTTCTGTTCAGACCATATGAAAAGTCAATTCAACTCCTACATGTTATTTAAAGATATGGAGAGTGCTGCCACAGAATGAGGGCGGGTAAGTTAATGGACAGCTGAAATGTTGCTCATAGCCCTTCCAAACACAGCCCAGGACTCAGCATGGCAGCGTTCCCTGGGCAGGTGTGCTAGTAAATGGCAAAACCAGAAAGTTCTTGCTCCTGTGGTTAGTCTACAAAGTGGGTATAAAAGAATGAAATAGGTGTGGCAGCAGAATAACCAGCAAGGCCAGGACAGCTGCCTGTCCAACCACCCACAGATCACTTGTGCTCAGGGCACCGTCCTGCCATGGGAAGAAACAAGGTCAGCCTTCCTCTTTGTCTAACTGTGATGTAATTATCAACTCTGCTCTGAATTAAATGCCATCAACCAAGCCAAATAAATATTACATTTTTTGATGGGGTAAAAACCTTAATAAGAGCAAAAAGAAAACAGTATTTTTTGAAAATGCATGCATTTTAAACCAGTGAATGCCCTGTAAGTTGTATGCATCTCAATACAAAATATTTAGAATCTCTAATGAAGTAGTGATGTCTTTGGATAACAGAACTCATGAATATCACTTTGATGCTAATTGTGAGTAAATGAAGAACCTTGCTGCTGATTTCTGCCTTCCAGGCCAATGGTCACTCTTCCTCCTCTGTGGCAGTGTTTGGAGAAGTTTCCAAGTGGGGCAGCCAGCACTGATTCCTTCCCTCACCTCTACCTGACAGCCACAAACAAATCCCTGCACTCTGATGGGAAATTACCAACTTTCAGGCATGTCTCAGTGACAGCTTTCCCCCAGTGCCTGCTGTTGTTGACAGCTACTGGAATCTACTTGTAGCTACGAAGTCATGTTTCCCTGATTTTTCCAAAAGTTTATTCATGTTTATGTTAACTTTTGTGAGTGTTAAGTCTTTGATACAGTAACTCAAATGCAGAATGCATGCTTGAGTACTTGTCCTTGGATGGGATGGATTCCCTTCAGTCTGTTCACTCTGACAGAAAAACTCTTTAGCCTTTTTCCCAGTGGTCTCAATCCTTCTTCAGGATACTGGAAACCCTGAAAACCCAAGGAAAAGGCAGTGATGTGGAGAAATAATGGTGGTTACAGACAGGATAGAGGCAACAGACTCTACAGCACAGGAGAGTTTGTGATTTAGTTACTTAAAAAGAATCAAACATTTGTATTGGACAGAAATCTAGGTGGAATGTAATCAGAATGGAGAACAGCATTTCTAGGACAGCAAGGTGACCTCAATTTCCTTGAGAGAGCAAGAGGAGGGGTAGAGGAGTGGTGGAAAGAAAACAGGCTGGAATTCTGAAGCATCTTGGATTGCCAATACCAAAAGTAAAAACACAAGTCTGAGGAATCTTGGTAGTGCTGAATTTAGCACTTTGGGCTGCCAGCCTGACACATTCAGGACATTTCCATGGGAGAGAGCTGGGAAAGTGGCTCAAATGTTTTGATATGTTTAACCTGCTTAAGAATTTGCAATTAGACTTAATTTTCATGGTATTTGTTTCTAAATATCGCACACAGAAAATAATAAGAAAAAAATGAACAGGGAACACCTTTCCATGGATGAGACTTCCATATTTATTGTTATTCCATGTGCATAGAAAATGGCAGTGAAGTTCCTTATGAAATAGGCAGGGAATGGGAGAGATATGGATATACTGGATTGGAGTTTGTGCTTCAAAATTACACAATTCATTTTTTAAAGTTTGGGCTCTTTTCCTCTTAGAATTCATAACACTTTCTTGGTTTTGGGTTTTTTTTTTTTGGTGCATGATGTTTTAAATTCCTTTTTCAATGACACACTGCATTACAAATGGATGGCACTTGAGACCAGTGGCATTTCCATATTTACACCAACGAAGAAATTTACATGACGCAGTAGCATACAATCCTGACATTCAGTAATAGCAATAAAACAAGGGCAGCCATTGGATATTTTCTGTACAAACTATCAGAACAAGACTTTTATTCACATAAAAAAAATCAGTTTTAATTTGCTCTGACCTACACACTTTCCAAATTCATCGTACTCAATTCTCAAACCTTTCATCACATCGCCCACACCCTCACCAGACTACAGGAGCTACAAGTAATGATACCTAACACCTAAGCAGAGCAAAACCATCCCTGCCAGCTTTTTCTCCTGACAATTCCTCACTCAAAAAAAAAAAAAAAAAAAGAAAAAGAAAAATCAATCGTCCTTTTTTTCCTTCTTTTCTTTCACTTTCACATCTCTTAACCAAAACAACATGGGGCCATTCCAATCCTTCTCAAGCCAGACAAGAAGCACGCTGGGATTTTCTCTCTGGTGCTACACCCAGGAGTCAGGAGAGCCTGGGTACTGTTCTGCTCGGTAAGAAGATCGTCTGGTGGAATAAAAGTCTACATAATTGGTGGTTGATTTCAGTCCATACTGTGTTGTGTAATCTGAAGTAGCAGGAAAGTGAACTCGATCGTCAAAGTAAGGGTCCTCGTAGCTGTGTGGGGACTGCAGGTACAACCGGTAGGCGTCGTAGTTTTTCCTGGTGGTATCTTCTTGGCTGTAGTACAATTGTTGATGCTGCTGGTAAAATGATAGCAAAATGAACTCTCAAAAATATAATTAGCAGAGAAAATTCTTTTTCCAAGTGCAGCTCAACCCATGACAGTAATGCAGGTTTCAAACCTCCATGAAATGTACCCAGGGAAACGGAGGAAATGCCCCTGAGTCTGCTGTGTGTCTCCTCCTACATCGCTTGAAGGGAGTAACCCCAAAAGTGCACAACTTTAGAGCTCAGGTAGAGTAAGTACAGAACGTGGCCATAGCTACCAAAAGCAGCCCCAACCCAAGTCAAGTCAGAACAGAGGTCTGAGATCCCACTGTAAGAAGGTGCTACAACAGGTGATCATACGGAGCCAGGCAGGCTCCAGCAGCCCCGAGGCCCTGCCCTGTCAGGGCAGTGACCCAGCCCTGGGAACCGGGCGTGTGCCCAGAGCCCCCGGCTGCCCCAGCCCCTCCTGCCGAGCCTGGGCACAGCAGGACCCAAAGCTGGGCTCACCTGCAGCCGCCGGTTCTGCTCTCTGCCTGGGGAGGAATAGGAGCTGATGTAAATTGGTGAAGCTTTGCTGGAACCTGCAAGAAAAGTTTAGTGCATAAACTTCAGTCTTTATTCATCCAGCCCTAAGTCTATTGGTTTTTATCTTGCCTTGTATGTAGCACCCATACTATTAAACCTGCAGATTTCAGTACCTACTAATGATATAATCTAATAACAGAATGAAGGCAAATGTTGTCCCTCAGCAGCAGTTATAGCAAAGCCAGGAGGCTTATGTTGCCGTCTCTCATTTTACACAGTCAAAATCTTTAAAGCAAGAAGTTTCCTTCTCTTTAGTCACTGTCATCTATTGGTTTTCTACTTGTGTGACACAGTAAGAAGGAAAAGAGAGATCAGAGAAAAGATGAAATCTTGGTATAATTTAGTAATATAATAATATACAACTGCACATCAAAATTTATAATATCACCATCACAATATAACGTACATAATAATACAATTTTCTGTACTAGTATTTTAAATAAAAATAAGAATTCCAACTGCCTCTCACCTTCCCATATAGAAAGGGATCTGTGTTTACTCTGGTACTGGGCAGTTTTACAGAGAACAGGGTGCCACCCTGCCCTGTGCCACAGCCAGGAAACATGAGTGGAAATGCAAGGAAACAGTTGGCAGCCACCAGCCCGCCAATGCAGCTGGCTGTGTCCGACTGTGAACTCTTCCCACAAGGAACAGCTCTCTGTTCCAGAAGATCCTCAGCTGGTCACTTACCAGTGTAGATGTCTTTGTGTGCAATGACATCGCCCTGGCTGCTGTAATACTGCATAGATGGGTGTGTCCTGTCGTACTCGGAGCGAGGCTCCCTGATTCCCAGCAAAGCCGGCGACGAGGATGTGCTGCCAACTGATGGGAAAAGAGGTTCTCAAGATGGACAACAAAAGCCTTCCACACACCCAGCCTTCCTCACCACTTCCTGCTCCAAGGATTCACAGCCAGGGGCTGGGTAAGGACAGCACAGCTGGAGCTGTTCTTGGGTGAACACCCGAGAGCTGCCAGCAAGGTACCAGGGTCTGCAAGGGGCAGTCACTGCTCAGTGGTGCTCACAGACACAGGACTTGTGTGATGCTCACAGCCCAGATATGGGACCTTACCATGCCTAGGACATCACCTGTGTGGAGGCAGAAGATGACACTCTGCCAGTGGTGATGGTTTATCTAAGTTACCCTTAAGGCCACCCTGTCACTTGTCCAGCCTAGCCGGCCTAGGGACCGCTGTACACACAGGTGAGTCCTGGGAGGCCAACAGCCATGGGGGGATCCCAACAAAGGATCACTTTGTGTTCCTCAATAAGCAGCTGAATCTCAACTGCAGCTGTAAGAATTTTGTTCTGCTAAATCCTCCCTGGTCTACAGATCACTTGGGCTTTGTTGGCTCAGAAAGACTCCAGCAACAGGAGAAAAATACTTAAAAATGGTTTCTAGAAATATTGTTTCAAAATATTAGTGCAATGACAATCTTCCACTGATGTGTCCATTACCTCATAGCTCAGAATTCTGTGTTATTATGGATGGTTTAATTACTGGTATTTTCCTGGCATATTCATGGCTAAATATGCCATGTTGTTAAAATTCTGACATGGGTCAACATAATAATGTGTGTTTTAAGAATGATGTGACTGAAACAAGAACAACTGTTTCAGGCCAAGTCTGTCTGTTTCAGCAGGCATCTGCAGTGCCCAGCACGGTGCTGCACAGCCCCTCTGGGGATGTGGGCCTTGCACCAACTTCCACGGATTCCCTTGGGCTTGGTCATGCTCTAGCCCAGGAAAGCAGACACTTCCTATTAGGGACTTTCACTTAACCCTCTCTGAAATACAACATCCTTTGAATATTAAATTAGAGCTGCTCATCTGCTTCCTACTTGTCATTCAAAGAACTGGAGTAATACAGTTGTTCTGCTGCTGTATCCTGAGAGAGAAATTTGACAGTTGGTGTCAGAATATCCTTTTACACTTGGGTAGAATCCAGTCATTCCCTGAGCCTAAGCAGTCCTGGCTTCCTTGGTGGGTGAGAGGAACTCTGGCACAAACGCCACAACAGGTTTACTTCTTGTAGGAAAATAAATCCCTGGAGGAGTCCTTGTTTTTCAAGTCAACCATGTCATAAAGGAATGAGTGTGGGTTGTTACTTTTATGTAAAGAAGCAATTAAACATGTGTTATAGGAACTGGTCACTAATTTTAGCAGTCACAGTAGGTAGGTATTTCTCAGTAGTAACAGAGATCTCCTCTAGATGGTCTCTAGAAGAGTAAATTGGGTAAAATAAAATGTCAAATGAAGACAAAATAGAAGGCTTCAGGTAGGTTTTCTATCTATCAGCCATCTTGAAGATCTGAATCCTAGCACTGAAGACATTGAAGGAACAAAGGTGAGAAATAAATGAGGAGGAGTCAAAAAAGTGTTTTTTGGGTTTGGTTTGTCATTCTTACAGAACATAGTTGGGAATGAAAATGAGCTCCTTGCTGTGGGTGTGTTGCTGTTTGTGCTGTCAGGTCCCCATGTCCCATGAGGCCACTCCACAGTCCCCACCCAGCCCAGGAATGGCTTTGAACAGGGCAATGGTTGGTAACAATGTCCAGCTCTATTCACTGAGGATTTCACTTTGCACCAACAGCTCAGGGAGCACTCAGAGCACGTGGAGTACTTTGCTCAAACACCAAGGAGCAACAGCCAGACCTGTTTTAAACGGGATTAGTGCCACACCGAGAGGCTGTTTGAGTTAAAAACATGGGACAGCAGGTCCCCTTCACCCTCCCTGACCTGACTGCATGACAGGTGACATCTGCTGATTGGCTGTGGATAGAGAAGGATGGGATTTGAATCTCTCTCGTTCCAGTGTTGATACCGGTGTAATAAAGTGACTTTGATTCCATCCATCCTGTGGAGCGGCAAAGAGAAAAACACATCAGAATAAATTCCAAGTTGTAAATAAATGAGGAGTTTTGTGGCACTGTTTTCCAGTGTAAGCTGATTTTACAAATTACCTTTTTGTAAATGCTCCGGAGGTCTCGGTACTGCCACAGCGTGTTCAGTACCTGGGCCGCTGCCTTGACGACCTTCAGTGAGGACCTGAGGAGGTGAAGAATATGGCAGTGTTAGAAAGCCACTGAATTCCACTTCAAAACAACAGCGTTCCTGTTTGTAACAGCCTGAACCAGCTGCTGTGGGGCAAACCAGACACTGCACCACCACCGTGAGCACAGCCAGGCCAGCAGCTCACCACGAGATGGGGCTCCTGCTACCCCATCCCCAGCCACAGGGGCCTCCTGCTGCTGACCCACCACATGCTCACAGCTTTCACTTCCACTAGACAACCACAGTGCCAGCAGAAAACTCGTCTGACAGCCTCCCTGAGCCCTGGCACAGCGGGCAGGACCAGCTCCCCTCAGCCTCCAGGGCATCCCCCCAGCCACCTTCTCCTTTCCCTGACCAAAGGGCTGCACTAGATACAATTCACATTGCTGGGATACATCTGACAATGGTGCCCACACGGTCTGACTTGGAAAAGCTCCAAATATTTTATTAATCTTGTACCTGTTGAAGAGGTGACTGGTTAACTCATTTAACCTGAACAGGTCCCATGACCATGGTTACTGTGAGCAGCTGTGCAAGCCTCCAGAAGCCTGGGACAGAGAACACTGCCCAGGACAGTGGCACCGGTGCCTCCTCCCTCCCAGTGAGACTCCAGCTGACAGCACCTCAGACCCAGACTACAAAGACAGATCTTTTTTTCACTCAAAAAACCATTTCCCGCATTCTTCAGCATTTTAAATGGACACAAACAGCTCAGGTAGGGTCTTTGCTGCCCACTTACCTGTCCCCTCTTCCCTTTGTGATGTTGACCAGTTTCTCTATGCCCCCGGTGTCGGCGAGGGCCTTGGCGTTCTCCATGTTCTTGCTGGTGACCTCGTGCAGGGCGCAGCAGATGGCGGCCACCGTCTCGTCCGACAGGATGCTCGGCCCGTTGCCGCCCGGCAGCCGATTGACCAGGTCCCGCATGGCGTATTTACCTGCAAACACACCCCCACGGGACAGGTCCAACCACAGCTCCTCCTGCAGGCTGGAAACTGCAGGACCCAGCATGAAGCTGCAGCTGAAGGCACTGAGAACCAGCTCAGTATCAAAACCTGCCAAGAATTCACATTTTACACGGAGTCAAGAGACACCACGTAACAAGTTTTGAATTTTTTTTTTATTTTAGCTTAAAAGTGTGAGAAGCTGAATTTTGCACTAAAAGAGGAATTTTTAAAACAAGAATTATTTGGAGAAAGCAGAATTGTTCAAGGAAGAATGTTAGGCTGCTTATTATGATTGACAGAACAGTGCACATTGCTGGGCTTCATCTATGGGAGGATTAAAGGAATCCTTACAGTAACTAGGAATCCTTTCTTCTGGATGTTCTGTTCACCTTGTTTGCTACCTGTCAGCATGCAGCTCTGTCAGGCTCCAGTGGCTGACTGATGCCAGAGATAAGCTGCACACAAGAGACAGTAACTAAGATAAGGTCGAGGTTTCTTCCTGTTTGGGCTGTACTGTTAATTGAATGATTAATTGATTTTATAGCAGACATGTATTTGTACATAACTGTGAATAATGAAGGAGCTTTGCACCAAGTCATTTGCCATCTATTTGTGTAATAGATGACATGTAATAGATGTAATAGGTGCCTGAGAGGAAAAAAATAAAAAGAATTCTGCAGGCAAAAGGAAACCCACTGGAAAATTATCCCCACACTGCTGTCTGCAGTAACACCCTGCCATTGCTAACCCTTGAGCAAGCTCAGCCACGTGCTGCATGTTCCAACATCTATTGCAATTTGCTGGAGTCCTCGTCTGTCCTTTCCTTCAGTGTGACACTGTGAGCCCATTGTTCCTTCCTAACCCAGCAGAGAAGCTCCTAAGGAGGATTTCTAGCATGGGGTAGTGCACAACTCGCTTCACATCTGACAATGTTTTATCCAATGGTCTGTTTCACAGTGTGTCTGAGGCCAGAAACTCTTTCAGAGGTCCAGCTTTGACAGGGAGAGGGAGCAGGTGGAGGACCGTTCCTGAACTGAAAAGTTTTGCCAGGAATGGAAGAACATCCTGAATATCACCTGAGTCTGACCTGCACAGGGCTGGTGCTATGGAATAGGATTTTCTCTTTACGTATTTCTCCCTTGTAACACTTACACTGCAGGAAAACACACTCTGAATGTCCCAGATGGAGAAGCTTCAGAAACAGATAAAGTTCTGTTCACCTGTATTTCTCTTTTTGAGAATAATGATCCTCCTATCTCTATGAGCAGTTGTTATATCCTTGACCCCACAATTCTACACACAGAAAATGCTTTTGTAACAAAAATGAGACTTTTTTATATCACACCATTTGTTAACAGGGTTCACTGAAGCCACAGAAGCCTGAGGCTGAAGCATGTTCAACACTAACAGATGGAGAAACCTCAGGGCAGGAAAGGCAGGAAAGTTGATTGTTATTTTGTTGGGGTTTTTTTAATGCTAGGTAAGAAAGGCACAGATGAATGCTTAAAGGGTTAAATATTAGAATTGACATGACAGTAAGGTTTTCTAGCAAGCACCCTGTTGATGACTTAGTTCAGCAAAGACACAGCTGCTGCTCTATATCTGTGTTTTCCTGGAAATATTTTACCAGGAGAAGATTTTTTTGCTCTTCCTGTCCAAGATTGTTTAGAAAGCATTGCTGCCATGGCAGCAGAGTAGTTCCATCCCCGGGGAACATGTGGGAGACCTGCACCCCCCCAAGCAGGTGAGCACTGAGCTCCAAGGAAGCAGAGCTGTGCTTCCATCCCATTTGCCATTGAGGGTTTTCTGTGTGGTTTGGCTGACCCATCCATGAAAGGTGGCCAGCAGCAAACAAAGGTGGCAATATATCTCTGGAAAAGCTGCTGATTGATGTGACACAGCTGATGTGACACAGAACCCTGAGGTGTGCTGCTCCCAGCAGCAGAATCTCTCCCAGGCAGGGTGTGACAGCACGGTGCTGGCGCTGTCCCTGCTCTGTACGTACCAATGAGCTCCTTGTTCCGCACGTCCAGGGCCATGTTCCTCAGGGCAGTGGCCACAGAGGACACCACTCTGTCGTTGTCCATGCGCAGCAGCTCCACCAGGATGGGCAGCCCCTTCTCCTTCCTGACGGCGGCGCGGATGTAGGCTGCGAACTGACACGGAGCCGTTACACCCACCTGCACTGCACTGACACCCTCGTGGCCATTTCCAGTGAAACTGGACATATCTGACCTGTGCTTGTTCTGTGATTATAAACTGCCGGCTCTTGGCCATTTTTCACTCATTCCTCTTACAAAGAGAGAAAGTATTTGAACAATGATGATTACTGAAAAGGGAGCAGGGGGGTTGGGTTTTGTTTGTTGTATATTTTTTTAAACACCAATTTTGTAATGATCAAACTGAAAAAGGCTTAGCTGGCTTGCTGCAAGCAAACGAAGCAATTAATGCTTGCTGTGTTTTTTAATTTCTCTGTGACAAATACATGATGACACAATATAGTGTTCTCATGTGCTGCTTTTGCAGCACATTATATGCAATGGCCAGAATGTATGGAAATAAACAACGGAACATGGAAATAAGGTAAATTTATTTGTCCTGGACTTATTTCAACAGCACCTTCCCACCAGAACTCACAGCTAGAAGATGCCAGAAGATGGTTTTGATCTGATATGTACTGGAAGAAGCTTTTTCTGTTTATTTAAAATAGAGGCCAGCGTCCATAAGGCTCTTGTTGCCCCTGCTCTTTGCCCAGGCTTTTCACTGTGGAAACATGACTGCACTAACGCACAGACAAGAGGGGAATGCTCAGATGCACATGAGAAAATGGTTTGTCCCCCCCAGCACATTCCAGGGTCTTACTAGAAAAAACAGCTGGACTACAAAGTGAGGAGGAAGAGGAGCAGGAATTCCTGTACCTTCCAATTGCCTGCAGAAAGGTTCTGGAGTGATCCTGCAGAGCCCTCCAGAGTGGCTGGGTTGGAGCTCTCTGCCAGGAGTGTCAGGTATGGCTTCACCACCGACGGGTGCCAGAGCATCTCCACCCCTTTAGGAGACTTGGAAAATCCTGGAATAGGGCCGACTCCATCCCACTGAGAAAGGAATGCAGATTTGTAATTGGACAAAATCTCTATATTGTCATTCAAGTAGGACTGTTTTTGTCAAGCTATGTCCTCTCCCACCATGAGCCAAACCTCATTTGCAGTATATGGAAAATACAAACCTGATCCTCCTGCAAAGTCTTTTTTTTCTTCTTCTTTTTTTTCCCCCAGCAGCTTGGCTCTGAGTCTTTGCTGGGTGACTCTTTTCCCAACAAGTCATCCAGTTCATTGATTCCCAGCAGCCGTGCCTGAGGTACCTCCAGTTCCAAGCGGTAGGAAAGGTTCCTCAAGGTGCACACACAATTCTCCACTGTCTGAACCAAACCAGAGAGACACCATGTCACCAGTTCTTCCTCACACAGACACCAACCAAACCAAACCAGTTCAGTGGAGGAGAAAAGGCACAGGGAGCACAAGCACTAAACTCTAATGCTGGGCCTTGGGCTGTGTTTTGGCTGCTTCTCTGGGAAAATGCAATCTCTTTCAAATCTGACAATGTTTATAAGAGTGCTCTCTGCTACAGTGGCTTATTCTTTAGTATTGAAAATGAAAAGCATAAGAGCTTATTACTGTTGTATTCAGAAACATATACTGCAGCATTGCTGAAAACAAGAGGTGCTGTACTATGCAGCTGGGTTTGGCTGTGCCTCAGTAACCTGGGGCTGGGAGCGATGCCAGTTGAGCTGAGGACATGACCATGCTCAGCTGAGCTGTACAGAGGCCCAGGATCAGACACACAGGTTAGCACTGAAGTGTCTGTAGATGAGACATGCACACACCTTGCTGTCATAATCTGAGGTGTTCACACAGGTGTGGATCACATAGAGCAGCGAATCCACCAGGCCTTCGCAGGACCTCATCTGCTTCCGCGCCTCCTCCCCAGCAGAGCTCAGGTTCCTGAAGTGGGATGACAAAGGAACATGGGGTATGCAAGGACAGACAGGTAATCACTTATTAGACAGTTTGCAGAAGGATTTCATGCAGCTGATTGGTAATTGGTTGGCAACTCTTAGTGACTAACTTGGTAATTTTCATATTTTTCTATTAGGAAAAGAAAAGGACAATTTGAAAAGCTGCCTAACATGATGGAACTCCGTAATTTATAGACTAAAACAACTCCTTTGTATTTAAAATGACAATACAAGAAAGACCTGCTGGATAACATGATTACTCTTTAAAAGGGAGCATTCTAGAAGAGCAAATACCTCAGGCATCCTGTCGTATTGCGTAGAACGAGGGAAGTCTGAAATTTAATTTTATGATCATCATCAAAGGAGGAGTTGTTCCATCCTGAGTGGGGCACTATCACAGTGTTTGTCAGCGTGGACAGAGCGTCTCTAATGATTGTCATCTTCACAGCATCACACGAAGACAAGTTCCAGAGAACCCCTTAGAAGACATTTCCAGAGCAGTAAGGTCAGCAGAGACTTGGCAAACAAACATGATGCAACTTTGACAACTTAAAATACATTACTTTAAATATGTGATGTGATTCTAGAGCAGGCAAAACATGGAGAGCCAGCATCCAAAAAGGAGGAAAGCAAGGTGAACAGTGGAGGAGGCCATGGCTTTGGTTTGGTTTTTTTCCAATGATAAGGGTGGCCTGCCCTGACATTCCTGCTACCTCACAGCATATACTGGGGATGTCAGGTACTGAGGAGCAGAGCTGAACATACAGGAAGGAACATAAAAATCCTACAGAAACTTTCTTCCTGGAAACAACAGCAACAAGACCAGAGCCTGTCCCATCCGTCCATCCCTCCCTCCATCCCTCATCCTTGGGCAGAAATCCCTAGTCTCCTGCCTGGCAAAGTCTCCATCCATGACATTCAGATACAGAAGTATGAAATCTGACATACATTACCAGCAGAACTGTATATACAAATACCATGCTGAACACAGCATTCAATCTTCTTTTCATCATGAAATACAGGTTAAATACTTTTTCTGAGAAAGTCATCCTTGATTATAGTTCAGATTAAATACCATACACATTTACATAGCTTGGATCCACCTTACAAATTCTGCAAGATCTTATTTAAAACTGTTGTCAAGAAAAGATTAAAAAAAAGCCTGTAATAAAAGGAATGTTCAGAATCAATAAATGCATACCTGCTGTGTGTGCAGGAGACTCATATGGGGGAAAATCCATCCTAGGTGGAGCTTTAGTACAACTGCCTCAGCATTCACTTCTCCCAATGACTCTGCACTCCATGCTGTTCTAACTGACCAAGGTAAGTTCTAACTGATCAAAACACCTTCCATTGTAGCTGTCTGCTGGTTTCCCTGCCAAGCTCACCTGTCACCAGCTCTTTGACCTCAGCATCGACAGATTTCCTCAGCAGCCGCAGAAGAGCAGGAATGCCCCCCACGTTCTTCATGGCTATTTTGTTCTCATCCGTGGACTTCCCGTACACGAGGTTCCTCAGAGCACCACAGGCGTTCTTCTGAACCTCCAGGACTCTGTGATCCAGGAGATCCACCAGGTGCTTGATACCTCCCAGCCTACAGACCTGCAAGGTGGAATGTCAGGACCATCAGCACCCAGTGATCCCACACACCTCACTCCACAGATGTAAAAGGCTTTTGTTTCTATGAGAACAGGACTTCTCATTCTGCTTCCAGAAGAAACAGCTGCTGAACCTTATTGACTCGATTGCTACATGGGACTGAATCTCTCCCCACACCCCACTGCAATGGCTGAGGGTCATTTTCTGACACTTGCTGTGTTCAGAGAACTGTTATTGCATCAGTTTTGTTTCCAGTTTTAAAAGTAAATCTCCTATACCCCAGAATATCTTTTTAGGCAATATTGGAAATAAGAGCTGCTTATCACTGTGATCGTCACCAGATCATCAAAACCACCATTTTTCATCTCCCAGCAACAGTGAATTATGTTGGGCTATCTTCTTACAAAATTTGCACCAACATTTTATTGGCACAACTACAATTTATACTGAAAATAACATCTAGCACACACACACATAGAATGCAAATGAAAAGGCAAATTCCCTCAAATCAACAGCTCATAGCTGCTTTGCAAAAAACAGCAGGTCTTTGAATGCAAAGTTTCAAGAAATTTCAATAATAATCTGAATGTTCACTCAGATGTATCCTGCCTCCACATCACAGTGACATAAACAGTTTCCTCCATGTTTCCCTAGGGTTGAGCTCCTTTCCTTTGCCTGACAGCTCACTCATTCCCTCTGATGCTTTAAAACGCCTTGATAAAAACCAATGAAAGTGCTCCAGAGCTCCTGGCCGTTCTAGTCTCCAGTCACCAACAGGTTACACAAAGCCAGGCTCTGGCAAACCTACTGTAGAGTTCTGCTGGATGACACAACTTCCAGGTAAAAGATTTTCATAGAATTTCCATGCAGCTCTTATGGCAGGAAGAATCTGAGTGTGTATAATTACACAGCCCCAGACACTTCAATGTTAGCATCCACCTGGTACGCACAGGAACACAAGAGGGTCCCAAATAGTGTGTCATTAAGAAAAAAGGGAAGAGGCCTGGTTTTCCTGGTTGGTTTCCCTGGAAGAGCAGCACAGGCAGCACATACCTCTGTCTTCACCTTGTTATCCCCGAAGCAGAGGTGCTGCAGGTAGGCAGCTGCGTTGGCCTGCACCGACGGGAACTGGTGCTGCAGCATGTGGATGACCTCGGGCAGCTCCGGGTCCCGCCACGCAAACTCCCTGCACGGGGCACAGGGGAGAGGGCATTACTCACAAAGTGTGGGTTACCAACTACAGGTACTGAGCACCTTCACGGCTTTCCAACAATTTCACTTGTTCTGCAGTGAGAGGGCTACAAGGAAAACCAGGTACAATGGGATAACGGGGTCACATCGCCTCTTAGTCTTCTGGCTGGAAAAGGACATTATATCCAATGTGCTTCAGTTGGCTTATGGACCACACAAATGCAAATAATCACTTAAGTAACACCAATTCAAACACTTCAACCTACAAAAAATCTCCCCAAAGTTAAATATATAATGCAAAAGATACCCCCTCAACAGTGCTGCTTAGGGGCATCATTTCCACACAACATTTTTCTCTCAGCACTTAATGTTCTATCTAGGCAGAAGCCAATTATACCTCAACAAAACCTGCACATCCTGAACTGTTACTGTCAGGATCAGATACAGGATGTTTGCTTGATTTGAGTTATTCAGGGATTGTAAATTTAAAATCATTAAATAATGTCTCCTTCATTAAACCACAACGATTTTGTGCAGACCAATCCTGGAAAAGTCATGAAACATGCCCAGTGTGCAGATTTAGAAACACAGTCATAAAATTGGCTGGGCTATCTGCCTTCTGTAAAGGAGGACTGGGCAGGGGATAAAATAGTATCTTAAGTTTTCCCAGGCTCAAAAATCCAAGTAAACACAAAAACCAAAACAAACCCAAATCAAAAGCCCCCAAAACAATCAATCAAACAAACAAGCAAACCAACCACCCCACCAAAAATCCCCAAAACCAGAATAAGCCAAAAAAACAGCAAAGCACATTCCAAGAGCAGTAGCTGGGAAGCTGTTCCAAGACTAACGCTGACCTGGCCATTCAGGTCTCTCCAGGACTCAAAGTCACACAAAGGGGAAGCTCAGGTCTGTGCCCACTTTGAACTGCTCAACAGTACAGGGGTTTATTTTTCCATACTAATGGTAGGAAAACCCATGGGGAAACTGGATTTCTAGTAAAGCTAGTCACTTTCACTCTCATTGCCGAGTGGTGCCTCCTAACAGCCCACTCAGAGGCTGTGTAACATGCTCCTCTGCCACAGCCTGATATGCACATCAGAAACTGCAACAGAGTAAATGTTAGGTAAAAACAATTCCTCTGTAAGACGACAAGCTAAGAAGGTGCATCAGCAGTAACAGTTGAGTCAGTTTCTTTAAAGTGCCTTGCTATGAATGGGAAGCATCCCTGCTATAAGTAACTCTTTTTGCCACCATACCAGAGCAGGCAGCCTCCAAGCTTTACTATCTAGAGCAAAGATTATCCTATTAACATGATTTGGATGAATGCACCGTTCAGTTAAATGAAATTAATTCAGTCTCTCCATATCTATTTAAAAAAATTTAAATATATCAAATTCCACTTAGAATAACAAAACCCATTAAAGCAGTGTTTTCATTGCTGAGATGACAAGATTGGCCCAGACTAGATAACTGCCTGGTGCTATGAGCCTGCTGTAGACATGGGCAGGGGAAAGCAGTGAGAAGCTCCAGTCTCACCATCCCTGCTTGAGGTTTCCTTGGTGCCCAACGTGTCCCTAGGACAGCCCTCGAGGCACAGCTGAGCCCAGCTCCTCCAGGATGAGCTGGTTCCTCAGTGAACCAGCAACCTGAGGAGGGACTGAATTCCTACACCAAACACACACATAAATCCTTCCAAGATGTACACAGCCTGGGCTTTGATACTGCCAGGTTAAATACAAGGTTTTAGTGCACAGCATCTAGAGTAAATGACAATGATGATACTACACTTGTCACAGGCCCAACTGTGCACAGACATCTACAACATCAAACCAGTAATTATTGCAGAAATATGTGTATTCACTTTCAAAACAGCACATTCATAAATAGTTTTAACACTTATTTTGTTTTGAAATTTAAGTAGGCTGTTCATAAAAAATTCATTCAAATAAATTAGGTCTGTACTTTTGAATTTTCAAGCCCTGATTTCCATTCATATGAAGAGAAATCTCACTATGGTGTTACAGGTTACTAAAAAACATTTGCAATAATCCAGTCAAATCTCATCAAACAGAGAGTTTCCTGTAATAACTCCTCCATAAAAACAAACACGAAAGAAAAACGCAATAATAAAATGCATAACAGCCGCTTTTTCTTACTGCAAGAAGCAGGCTGTGTGCAGTATTCTGGCAGTAAAGGTAGAGATGTGAACATCCAAAGGAGCGGCGCCGTGCCCTGGTGTGCAGGGGAGGCTCCGCCCCGGCGAGACTTGCCTGGGGTCCTTGTGGATGCTGTCGATGGAGGGCGAGCGCGTGGTGCCGCCGTCGGGCGCGGGGTGCAGGCGGCCGTAGGCGGGCTCGGGCAGCCGGAACGGCACCGCCCGCAGCGGCTCCGCCAGCGCCGCCGCCGTGGGCAGCCCGTAGGTGCTTCTTTGGTATGTGAGGGTGCTACGCTGGCTGGAGGATCGCTGCAGGTTACCCATGCCTAGGACAAAACAGTGTCAAAACCAGCCAGGTAACAAGTGCCTGCTGAAGAGAACGGGTGACACCTACTTAACAGTGCAAGCAAAAAACCCGTCAGTCTTGAAAACGCGTTCTGTGCGCCACATTGGGAGCTGATGTCAGATTTCATGGAGCAATTCCTCAGTGTCCCATGGAAATGGAGAGGTTAGTTACAGAATGAAAGGTTTAGTGGGCTCAGACTTGTGCCTCAGCTTCCCACAAGTATTTAAAGTAGGAAATGCATCCCATGCCAACAAGTAGAAATGTAGGTGCAAAGTGTTTTTAAAGTTCATAATATCAATTCAACAGCTGTACCAAAAAGGAAGAACAAGTAAACAAAAATTCATATTGTTTATATGATATTTTGCTTTTCTTAACTACATGTACACTTTCCCTGACAAAAGGTAAACACGTGGGTCATTGCAAAGATGAAGCTGAGTGGTTAGGGAACAAGAACATGCATCTTCCTATCTGAGCAGAGCTGTTGTGCCGGCTCTTTTTTTTCCAAGGTAAGTGGTATGAAGTAGACAAGTAAACCAAGAATTCCAGTTTCTTGTTATATTTCTTCTCTTATTGGCACATCCTGACAAACTCCACTTATTCTAGCTTATGGAAGGCAGGAGAATTGCAAAAACTGGTGCCTTCTTCAGCACTCCGTTCTCTTGGTATTGCATTTACATTAGCAAACATTAAAAAGGCATTTTCAAGTGTCTGAAAACATGGCATATGAATCTGACAGTTCTTTATAAATACTTCTAGACAGTTACTTAACTAAATCATTCTAATATTTTAAGAGTTTTTGGAAACCACTATACAAATTATTAATCAACCTTAAAGAACAAACTGCATTGCAACATGCATTATTTTTCTCTACAGAGAATATATCCTAATACTAATCTAATGCCCATGCTCTTCATAATACATGAGTGGCACTTCTACGAGATACTAGAGGAATATTTTGGTTTCAACAGACAATCCGCAGCTGTAGCGTTTACCATCATGCTTTGTTGAGAAGTTGGGTAAAACAGTATTTTTACTGTGAAAGATGTGGTAGATAATTTTAGTGGCAAGCTCTTGTTTCACTGTATTGATGAATAAAAAAACCCCGTGAACCAACTCAATTCATAAGAGAGTGATGCACAGAGAATGCAAGAGAGGAAGCAATAAATTGTGTGTGTCATGAATACGCTTATCTGGGATGTACCCGTGCATGTGCTATCAAACAGAATACACTCTGACCCCAGGCTGACAGTGATGTATAGCCCCAGGCATTCCCTGCAAACATCACAAGAGCCTTTTAATTCCTGCAGGTTCTTTTAAGTCCTTCACACCTAGCTTCTGTCTCCATTAACGGACACCCTGCAGCTCCTCCTCCTGCCCTGGCACTCCGTGTTCCCGCGCTCCCCGTGCCCCGAGGCGGCGGAGCGGGGCGGTGACCCACCGGAGCCGGAGTGGAACAGCGCGGCCTGGGAGCCGTGGTGCAGCTCGACGGTGCCGTGGTTGGGGCTGCGGTACACGGGGCTGTAGAACGTCCTGCCCTCGTAGATGGGCGTGATGTGCATGTCTGGGGACACGGCCGAGCGCAGCTCCTGCCCCAGCTGGCTGTGCTGACTGGCGTACGAACTCCTCAGCCCTGCAACCAAGCACAGGACATGCCTACGTGGCCCATCTTTAGCACAGCAACACAGCTGTCAGGATGGAACCTTCCTTTAGCCAAGAAAAGGTAACCTGTCAGTTACAAGATTTATTCATTACGTTTTTTCCATTATTAAAAGGCCCATACTGAAAGGCTCACTGACAAAGCAGCATTTCCTTGACCAAAAGTTTTGTCCATACTCTGACAAGTTGAAATTTTCTGACTTAATTTTTTTGGTATCGTTTACAGTCTAAACCACAGAGAATAAAGGCTGAGTCAGCAGATGCAGTGGACAGATTCAGCAATGACAGGGTAAGAATGGGCCTGACAGAAATGCTGTTGTGGCAGAGGGCCCAGCCTAAAGGGGCTGTAATCCTGAAACTGAAACAGTCCGTAGCAGTAAGAGCAAACATCTGCTTGAGAGTGGCAACAGAAATGTAAGCACATGGAGACAAATCTTTATAAAGGTTTAAATAGCCCATGATGTGAGTATATATAAATAGCTATGCTGCAGCTAGATGAGCTTTTTTTCACCTTGCTATATGTTTAACATTTCATATAAAATGCATACAACTTTGTTGACTACGGCATTACTACTGCAGGCACTAAAGCTCTGGCAGTTATCAAAGCAACAGAATATGTGAAACGAGCTATGCAAGCATGATGAAATGATGGAGATTACAGAACAACTTGAAAAGTGCAATGGAGTAGTGATGTGTAACCAAATGTACCCTTCATCTGTGTATTCCCCCCCAAAATCCCAGACCTACTCTGCCACAGTGTCTGCAAGGAAAGCTTTGGGCCATCAGTAAGAAAACACATCTACAGGTGGTGAGAACAGAAGGACTTGAGCAGGCAAAGAGGGCAGCAGGGCCCTTCCCATGAAACTCATTCCCAACCCCTTATCAAACTGGCAAATTATTAAGTCTTGCAAACAGAGGTAAGGGAGAAGACACATTTTATCTTTTGCTGAGGAATTACAGCATTTTGGAGTTTCCTGCACTATAATGGTTCAAAAGAAAAGCCAGAAATTGCCATCTGTTCCAAAGGGCACAGATTGGTCTAACTGGAAAATCACCTTGTGTGTGCTCATTCAAATGAAGGTCAGAACAGAATCAGTAACACACAAAACTTAAAATGTAAAGTAACTGCATGTTAACCAGAACTGCCTCTCAGATGAATAGATTCTACCTTTTAGGGCTCTATTTTAAGCTAGTATTAAATAGTTACCCTATATTTAACTTGAAGTATGAGATAGTCCAGAAATATTAGTGGAAAAAACCCCTAATATTCAGTGGAAATAAGTTATATATTTTAAGAAAGAACTTCACATAAAATTAGTTCCAGGCTAGTATGTTTTACTTTATGTTTAGCCTGCATACACATTTAAATGTACTTTATCTCTGAAAATGTTGACATGCCTCTGTAAGACTTAGAATTTCATTTAGCAACTTAAATCATAGGATTTAATTCAAGGCATGGCCAGCAATCAGTAGTCATAAAGCCAGTATTCACAAGGATTGACACAGAGTGTTTGACATCAGTAATTACAACTGACCTGACACTAGCACCACAATTGTGCTCCAGTGCTACAACATTCCATCCACAACACCAGGACTGCATTCTGGGTTTTCTCCAGCTGTGGTGTGTGCTGTGCTGTACCCGTGTCTGTGCCCGTTCCTCACCTGTGAGGCTGTCTGGCCGTGGGGGGACCATCCTCTCATAGATGTCGTACTGCTGTCCATACTGGTCCATGTCATGAATCGTCCTCTGCAGCGTCGTCCCCAGGTGCTGCGGGACTGCCGTCATGCCAGAACGCTTCGGGGAGGAGGATCCCAACTGCGTCTGGGATGGAGAGCCCACTCTGGTTTGTACATCAGCGAGGGCCAGAGGAGAGCCGACCCTGCCCGCCGGCGGGTACTGGGCGGTGCCGCCGGCGGGGTTTGGCTGCCGGGAGGTGAGCGAGCCGACGCGGCGCACGGCCGAGGGGGAGGCCGGTCTGTGCAGGCCGTAGGGGGAGCCCGCCCGCTGCACGGGCAGGGTGCTGGAGGAGTACCCGTGGGAGGGCAGGGGTCGCTGCTCGGCCACGCTGGGAGAGCCGTACCCGCCCCCCAGAGACGTCCGCAGCGAGCCCCGCGACGGGGACACGCCGGTGCTGACCACGTAGGAGGGAGACTGTGCTCTGGAGGGCACCGAACTGACCCGCCTCATCACACGGTTGGTGGTAGTGGTATTTGCTGAAGGCTGTTGAAAACCAAAAACATTTATGAGTTTTATTGTTTAGGTCATACAGCAGATATCGTTCTCTAGCAGGAAACACACACAACTTAATGGTATATACAGGCAGCTGGAGTGTAGCTTTTAGCCTAAACCTAATTCCTCCAAGTTTCCCTGTAACTTTTTTCTAACAAGTGCTTCTTAGTATATAAAATGACAATTTAACATTAAAAAACCACCCGTTTCTAACTCTCATTTGGCTTGCTATGTTAATCTTCACCTATGCTTTCCTTCTTCGCTACTCAACCATTCTGGAAACGCAGGAATAGTAATGCAAAGAGTTCTAATATAATCCAGAAATATTCCAACAATTACTGTCTTACTATCATTGCATTTACCCAAAAAGGAGGGAAAAGCCAGAAGTCGTAGAACGTACAGGAACACAAGCAGCATCCTCCTTTAAGAACTATGCTTACATACAGGCTAAGTTCTAGGAAGGTTTTCCCCCATTTCACAATGAATTTTGAGCAAGTGATACTTTCTTGATATGATAATAGCAGTGTACTGTGCAGTCAGGAGTGCTCCTTCATGTCAGCTCCCATGAATGACCCAGCTCACATGTGCTGATCCCAGCAAACCAGCCTCTGCTGCAAGCCATTTCCATTTTGTAACCAGTGAAAGTGTTAAACCAAAACTGGTTTGGTAACATTACCTCAGCCCATACAAAGGAGGGCCAGCTCTACATCTCCTGCCCCTGAAGCCTGTTGGAGCCCGTGCACAGGCAGAGGTGCACAGGGCCCTGGTCAGAGTACCTGGACTGACGTCTGCCCTTCGGCGCGCGAGCTCCTCACCACGTGGTTGTTGGGGGCTCCACCAAGGGAATGCTGCTGTCTGATCTCGGACTTGTTCAAGTTTTGGCTGTTATGGAAACTGCTTATTTCCTGGTAACCACTGTCAGAATAAGAATTCATTTGTGTTGAACTTCTTGAGTTACCCACAGACCCTGTAGATATGAAGCCAGCATAAGAATAAAATCATTGAACAAGTTCACCAAGTATTATACAACTTTGCTATTTGTTGCATTCATAACTGTATTACGTTTTTATACTGTCAATACAGAAATATATTCTAATATTTAAAATGCACACAACAGACCCTCACTTTCATGGAGAGATGTCTGCTCTGGTGAGTAGAGAGTCCCTTGCTCTGCTTCTGTCCTAATATCATAGGCATTGGTGTGAACACCCTCTGACACCTGGGATTTGCTTACACTGGTGGGCGGAGGATCTGAAAGAATAAATTATTTAGATAAATGCAGCGTTTCATATGCAAGTTTCTTGCAAACTCAGTAATGATCATTTTCTCAACTTACACCAAACAGAATCAGCTTACTGGCAGACAGGTACCATCTCCCAAACACAATGAACAGAATGTTAATATAAATCTCTGAGAATTTTGTTACCTGAAAGTTTTGATGTAGTTCTACAATTCTAATTTTTCAAGTATCTGTTCAAACCTATTTTAATGAAAAATTAATTGATTACCTAGTACACTCTGAAGAATAGAAACACTGCAACTGTGCTGCAGTGCCCAGTGGACAGCTACCCTTGGCTTAAGGCCCTGTCATCAACACCTCCAGATGTAAAAGGCTGAACTGAATTTCATCACTGTTTGTGTACTGTGAACAACAGTTGCTGCAAATTTCTAGACATTTTGTTAACTTAGTAAACTACTATCTAAATATTTGCCTCTTAAGCTAATTTCAGTTGCAAGAATGTCAGCTGAACTGTACAGACAAATGACACTGTTGTAAGGAAAGGCAAAGCAGGCACAGCAATGCTCTTATGAAGAAAGGAAAAAGTTAGAGTCTGGAAAAAAGGACAAAGGTGAAGATACTGAATCAACGTTATTTTAACAGAAATATTAAGCACTCAGTTCTCATGTTATGCAGGCAGCAGAGATGCAGTACAGAATCACAGAACAGTTTAGGTCAGAAAAGCCGTCTGAGACCATGGACCCCAGCTGTTCCCCAGCACAAGGCCACTACCACTGACCCATGATCCCAAAGTGACACATCCACACGGCTTTTACATCCCTGCAGGGATGGGCACTCCATCACTGCCCTGGGCAGCTGCGCCAGGGCTGGACAGCCCTCCCATGAAGAATTTTCCCTAATATCCAAGCTAAACCTCCCAGGACGCAGAGTAAGCAATGGAGGCCACGTTTAAAGGTAACACCTGAAATGTAAATTGTTGCTGCAGAAATCCATGAATAAGCCTGGATCAAACCCAAAGGGAATGTGCCAAAGAGCACCAGCCCAGCCCCAAGGACTGCTCGGTGCCAGGAGCTGTGGGCTCTGGGCAGCAATGCCTGCCTGCTGCACAGAAATACTCTGCCTGTTATCAGTGGCTGGACACAAAGTGCTGGTGTCCCACTACCTGCATAATGAGCCATAATGGAACATTCATACTAAAATGTTACTCAGCAATTGCTGTTATGCAGAATGCTTGAACACTAGTCAGATTTTTAAAAAAATCAATAAATCTTAGACATCCTAGACAGTCAGCAGTTATTTACCAGTACATTCTTAGGTCAAAACTAGCTTGTAAATTTTGACACTAGTTAATTTATTTAATAGGAGTATTATGACCAAATTTTATTAAGAGTTAATAGGAAGTGTTACTAACTTCCATTAGTCAAATTGTCTAGAAATGATCCAGAGAACCAACATTGCAAGAACTCACTTCACAGCCTGTTACACCAACTCAATACCAGATGGTAACAGCCACCAGTGGGTGTTCCACGTTCTTTGGAATAAAACACTTGGAGGACTTGGACATTTACATATGTTAGGATTACATCCAACTTCAATACTTTAATCTTCAATCTTTTTGTTTATCTAATACAAGGCCCTATTATCTCAGTTACTGGATATTACACGATACTAAATCAATGTCAAACTGACAGTCAGTTTGGGAAGAGTCACAGGAAGAATAAGGTCCAATTGTGCTGTTCAGTGCAGATGTTCCCAGGACAGAGCTTTGAGCCCAACCTCGCTCCCAGCACACACTGCCCACCAGGCCAAAACCTTCACAGGGCTAAAAGATAAAGATTGTTTAGGCTGTTTAACAAAGGCAAGAATGCACAATAAAATGAATTGTTGTCTTTCTATCTGTCTCCACTACCATAAAACAGGAGGAATGCCCTGAATAAAATAATAGCCTTCTTATAAATGGCTGATCTAATATTCTATTTATAAGCATCTGCAAAACAGCATCACATTATATTTCTGTGAAAATTTCTGTATAATTCTACTGATGCAGAAAGCAATTACAGCTACAGTCACATCTTATCATCCACTGATGCTTTTGACATAAACCACTACCTACAGTCATAGAAAAGGTGATTTAAGGCAGTGGTTTTATCCATCTTTAACTTCAGTATTTTCAGGTTACAGTTCATAAAGCAGAATCTAGTGACACTTCTACAAAACAAAGATCCATGGTGAATGGGGGATTAAAACCTGCAATCAAGCCACAATCACATGCATAAATGTAAACAGGAAATGAAACGTAGATCAGGAAATTCTAATCAAGAAATGGGGTTTTTTTCCAACATGCCCACTTCTGAGCAATTACTTCAGGAAAGGCTACTTTGAATACAGAGATGTGGGAAATACACATTTGGGTTTGCATTAACACATAGAGCATTAAAGCAGAAGTAGAATTTTTGGCCATATGTCAAGTGACTGCTTAGCAGAGATGTGCATATGAGATTTCTAAAGAAAAACACACAAATGTGAGGAGAGAAGTAAGGAAAACATAAAAACATTAGCTGGATGAAAGACAGAGAGAGAGAGGGGGAAGGGACTAATAGAAGGTCAAGGAGAAAAGTGAGTAAGTTACAGGAAAATCAGAAGAGGAAATAAAGCAATGGAATGCATCTGGCTGAAATAAGTAAAACAACACCTGGGAGCTCTCAGAAGGAATCTGTAGCAGTTGTGAGGTGTCATTGGGACATTATAGAACAAGGGGAAACAATGTGCTTTAAAAAATCGCCAAAAAACAAAACCCACAAACCCAACATTCGCATTGAAAAAATATGTAAGGCTTGTTTCTCAATTACTTGAAAAAACAAATTTGACTTCTGTTTAAAACCACTGCTGAAAGAATACCTGAAAAGCACCACCATGACTAGCAAAAGTTAAACGGCAATACAAGTAGGCTGTTGAGAATATTAGCTTTAAAATAAAGGGAGAAAGCTAACAGGTGCCTCACCTCAGCTGCAGCAACAGAAACCAAGAAAATACAATTATGCACAAGTTTAAAAGCTTAATCCCCAAATAAAACAAAAGCCAGGAATGGCACATAAAGTAATGCCAATGAGGGTAATGATGAAAATGCTTGATTGAATAAGCAGCAGCAGGCAGGGTCTCTGTGCAGCAGTCACACAGCTCTGAGAACAGACAGAGCCCTGCACAAGTGGGACAGGAGGGCTCTACACAATGGGCCTCATGCAGCTCTCACCTGCAGTGCCAATGCAGTGGAACTGCACTGGGCACTGCTGGTCAGCATGACAAGGGCACACAGACACCCAGCACAAGGAGTGACTTCCAGGAGCCCTGTCCATGCCTGTCCTGCTGTGGCTCCTGCATGTGCTCCCATTGCTCCAGAGCCCAGGAGCTCAGGCAGTGACTCCACAACATTGAACATCAACTGATGCACATGACTTGTCAGAGCTCTGTGCTCTGGCGTCTCAGGGGCAGGAGGGATTATTCCAACAGACATGGGAATGCCACCTTGAAGACACACTCCTACCCTCTCCCCCAATATAACCAGGAGCAGATGTAGCAGTACAAGAAAAATGCTTCTTTTGGAAAGAAAGTTCACACTATCCCCAGATACAAAAGTAGAAAAAGCACCCTCAGAAAAACCTTCACTTATCAGAGATTTTCTCAGTTAAGTAAGAACATCTGTAAAAAGAAAAAAACCCCAGTTTTACAGCTTAAAACATGCAGTATTTTTTCATGCTCCTTACCTGCCAGGGGGAAGACTCACAAGAAAATTTTATTTAATTGCAAGGAAGACCCAATACATGACAAGCCTTGTGTTACAGTCAGCTCACACAGAAATGCAAAGGCACATAAAGATACAAGAAAAGTACTTGCAACTACCTGTAAGTTTAAGCACCTTTTACAGCAACATAGGGAACACACGTGTTCCACGTGTGACAAAGAAAACATTAATGTCATACATTAGAAAAGACACTTGAAGAAGATATGTAGCATTGCTGCTAAATGTTCTGTTTGTGTCAAAACAAGCAATGAATGCCAAGAAAATAAATCTACTTGGGCTTAAAGCAAATTGTACATAAAAGATAATACCTGAGGATCTCCAAGGAAATGACTTCTCAGTAGAGCTGCAGAAAGAAAAAAAATTATCACACAAATGAACCATGTGGTCAGTTTGGACTTTTTATTCCATTTTTAATCAATCATAGAGAACTTTACAAAACTCCCCAGCAGATAAAATTTCAATAGTCCATGTAAATACCACTCTGCAGTGCTTTACAACCAAACCATTGGTTATTGAGTTCAACTTTCTGTCAGTCAGTGGGAATTACTCACTGTAACTTCCTGTACGTCACAGCACCAGGCAGCACAACCTGCCTGCAATGGGACAGGTGAGAGCATGACTTACACTACACACCTCCTGTTGAAGGTGTTGTGCTGTCAAGTGACAGCCCACACCAGTGTGCACCACCAGCAGCACAGCACAACCAGCGTGCACAGCCCACACACACCAGCACCAAACACTCTGTTCAGACAGCAGCAGTCACTGCTTGTGGCAGGGTCCTGCACAGGAACTTTGGGGATCACCACTCGACAGCATCTGGCTTCTACACGTAAAGCACTTCAAAAACTGTAGGTCTGTTTCTGTTAATTTCTTTCAGTGTTTTTTCAGTTTCCAGTTTTCCAGAGGGAATTCCAATCCTTTGTACAGAACAAGTCAAACCACCTGACACACAGCTACAACTCTGAGAATGAGGAGGTGACAGATGTCACTGTCCAGGTTAACGAGATGCCTCCAGAGCCAGGCAGGTGTCTGATATCAGTGTAAAACCCAACCTTCTACTGCATTTTTCCAATACCCATTTATTATCAAACCATCTTCACCCTTTTGTCCTTCCTGCAAGCCATGTGCTTTCCTGTGTTCACAGTAGTACTGATGCACGACTACCACTACAGACAAATGCAGAATTCATCCATGTGTTATTAACACTAGATACTCTAAATATTTTTATGGGAAAATGTATTTCCTCACTCTAAATATAAAATATCAAACTTTGAATAATATATCATGTTTTGCAGTGATTATAAACTGCTGTTTTCCAAACAAGAGCTCTTTAAAGGAAAAACAGGCAAGTCCATCAGATGTGATTGTGTCTAAATATCAGCGTGAGACTGTGATTTTGCGTAAGACGTAGCAATTTCTAAATGACTTTTTATTTCTTTCTACCACAGCTACTGATTACAAAAAACTAGCTCAGCAACATGAACAGCACGAGATACTTATTTTCTAAAATAAAAACAACCATTTAGGAGCCTTTTTGGAAACAAAATATTTGTATAAAAGAGTGCTAAAGACACACACTAGCACAAGCTGAACTAGAGTTACAATGAGACTTCAAGCAAAAGGAGAATTCCAATGCAGACTTCAGGTGAATGAAAGTCATCCCCTGGCCCCAGAATTCTCATAAATACCAAGTTTTCCACTCTTGCCTTTTTGTTCTGTTCTTCAGACTTTTGGAAACTCATTTCCTTACACTGAGGCAATATGGCTCAGTGTTGCTGGCAGTGGTAACACACACTGAATACACACAAATACTTTATTGTCACACACATAAAGCTGGTGTGGTTACACATCCCTGCCCAACATACCTGACTGCTTGAACTTCCTTTACAGGTACAGAACGTAGGAATGAAAAAGGCTGCACTGACTGTGGGTCACAGGAAGAGAGCTGCTTCATCACCACTTCAACTGGTTAAGCATTTAACTTGACTCTTATCAAGTGACTTTGGAACAAGTCCAGCATACATCACCTACTGATATTGTCACCTGATTTTTGTCACCTAGCAGGTGAAATGTTTTGAAGACAGTAAATCTGTCAGCTTTGAGCTGTAAGTCCAGTGAATTTCATCCCATTGTTTAAAAGCCACTGTGGTGACACACTGCAGTGCCCGTGCCGAGCTGCTGCTGGAATTAGTCACAATGCTGTCTCTTCCTGACAGCAGCATGTAATATATCCAAAGGGAGCCTACATGTGGCAAGCTGCACTTTGGAAAATGATAATTTAGCCCACTACTATCCTTGAAAAAGAATTAGGTTAGTAGAGTAGACATGCAGAAATATTCCTCTATCAGAAATATCATAACAGCTTGGTACAACATACAGTTTTCAATTAGAGGAGATAGAGACAAATACGACATTAACACAAATATTTGTTAACTGGAGATGGAGCATGCATACAAACTGTGCTGAAATACATTTATACCTTTTTTTTTAAACTCTTTTGATTTTTTTTCCTCACTTGTATTTTTAAGGATCTGGATTGGTTTGTTTGAGGTTTTGATTAATTTGATTTTTTGTTGTTTGTTTTTTTTTTTTTTGTTTTGCCCCTTTCTTAATTTCACACCTTTTCCTTGCCAGTTCACTGCTTTAGTTCAAAGCCACCTTAGATACAAAACTGAACCAACTGCCAATCTGGAAAAAACAAAAATCTGACAAATGGAAAGGTTTTGCAGTAAGTCATTTAGAGACAAAACACACTAAGGGTCACCAGCACTGCTTTACATTTTCATGTGGCAGCTCTCAAACACTTTTCTGCTTTGAATTTCCAGGTCAGAGCAGGGGCCAGCGTCCCTCTCAGTGACACGGCTGAGCCACTCTGCTAAGGCAGAAGGGGCTGGTGGAGGTCCCAGCCAGGTCTCAGCCAGCTCAGGAAGCCTTCAGGAACAACTCTGACATTTAGGAAAATTGCAGATTTCTGATTCTGTTAAGCAGTGTGCTAGGTTTTTAAAAATGACGTAAACGCAATCATGATCTCCAGTTCCCAGACTGGACAGGTCAATTCCCAGTGCATCTTTCGCACGTTTTGCATGACATGAAACAGTTTAAGCCCATTATCTCTGCAAGTACTTCATGAGGTGGAAAGTATTTCTGATTTAAACAGCACCACTTGAGAGAAAAGCAGTGATTTCCATCGCCTACCTTCCTGCTTGGCTATACTGCTGCTGTCATAAAAAAAAGGCAACAGATGAAAAAATTAAGTACTATTTATTAAATATTTATAAAACAGTGAAAAGCTGTAAAAAGCTAAAAATACAATTATGGTAAAAATGTATGTGGTTCACACATATCCTGCAACATTTCTGTTCCCTGTGGCTACGCCTCCATGGCTGGGATACATCTGTGCTGGGAGGCAGCAGCAAAGGGCTGCTCCCCACCAGTGCTGCTCACAGAGCTGCCAGCCACGCTCCAGTACCCACAGCCTGAGCACTGGGTTTGACTTGTGCTGCAGCTTCCATTTTCAATCTCTACATCAACAACACGCTTACAACTACATGCACTATATAGAAAACTTTGTGTAACTTTCAATTCTTACTACAGGGGGATTTCTCTAATAAAATGCCATGTACTTAATGCCATAAACTTGTACTACACATTACAAGCAACTGGAAACCAGGAAAATCAGTATTTTGCTTTTCTTGTCGAGACAGGTAGACAGACATTTTCACAAATATTTTAAGTAAATGAGATAATTTTTAGTCTTCAACTTTTCTAACAGCTATCTTCTTGAATTCATCAATACAACTGATTTTTCTACCCACTCTGCCAGACCCTGTACCAGGAACCTAAGCAATTCCGTGCTCCCATCAGACAAATTAACCAGCACTGCCACGAAAACCAGATAGTCCTGGGACTTGCTGACTGTTTCCAGGTGACCCTGGAAATCACTAATTCTCTGGGTGTGAATTCAGAAAGTGTCTGGAATACACTGTAATCATTAGAGACGCCTCTTGAAACTGTCCCAGTTTGATTACAGCAAATCTGCATTTTTTTAATCCTTCAGATATTAATAGAGGTGAACAGCTATTGGTGAAAATGTATGTATAGAGGACATGAGTACCACTAAAAAGCCTTTAATTTATGGGACAAATGAAAGTAAAGTCATCAGGACCTGTACCTTGTGCTGGCGATACTTGGTGACTCTGCTCCAAGCCTACATCTCTCTAGCTGATTAGCCACAATTTGCCTTTCCACTTCCAGTTCTCTGGTAAGTCTTTGAAATTGAAGCTCCTGAAATTTCAAAATAAAAAGAAAAGCATTCTTGATGTTAAAAAATGGGTGTGGATTAACTCTGAAACAATCACTGATTCATCACAGTTGTGTTTTGACTCTTCCTTAGGGGAATTAACTATAAAAGTGGAAATTTAATGGTTCTTTAAATCAGTGATTCATGCAAATATTGATTTATCACCTGTTACAGAAAGAAAAGCATGTTTAAGCATTCTTGGGTTTTATTTCTCCTGCAATTAAAATTTTTGTGTCTTCTTACATTATCACAGTCTAACAAAATCAGTGCCTATAAAGTGAGTCTTCAATTTAATCTATAAACAAGGAAACCAGAAAATATCATATCCTAACCCTTCCAACGACAAACCTTCAAATCCTAAGATATTCTACATTCTGACTGTAGCTGGAAACCTAAAGATTTATAACTTCAAACTGGCTGAGTGTAGAGATGTGCTATTTCACCTTTTCTGAGTTCAGCTTTTTTTATATTTCTTGGTCAAGGCTACCAAGCTTCTTCAGCCTTTGTAAGAGGCTTTTGGAACACAGCACTGCAAGGGTGATGTGGGAAATACCAGTGCTGCACAGGACGGGTGTTACCGAAATCTGGAACCATTTTCTTTAGCACTCTGAATCCAGACTGTGTCACATCAAAGGATATTGAGGGTGTTTCTCCCCTCAGTTAGCTTTTATTGACTAGACAAAAGAGTTCTATTGAGCAATTGCATCATTTTTCAAACTGTTCCTGTAAACCCTCTGAAGTTTAGGCAAACTTCATATAAAAATAGATGAACACCAACAGATGAAGCACCAAACAAGTCTTACATAGAGGCCAAGTGCAATGTAGAGCACTCCTTTGATGCGGAAGCCCAAGTGACTGATGAGTTTCTCCCGTGTGACTCAGGCAGTGGCACCGCCCAGCAGCTGTGTGGAGCCTGGGATATCAGCTCCTGCACGGTGCTCCTGCACACCCACATCACCCGGGATGGGGCAGAACCAGCGCCCTGTCACCGAGCTCTCTGCACTCCCTGCAGCCTGTGCCCCTCCTCAGTAGGGTGAGGGGTGCTCCAGGAGTATCCCAGTGTCCCCTCTGCCCCCTGCTCCAGCCCCGAGAGCTTCCACAGCCCTCAGGAGCCCTGGACTAACAACAGGAGGCTCAGATAAGTGTAGGAAAAAGCTGTTCTATGAAGTTGAGATAAAGATTTTTCTACCAACAACACAACGAGATCCCCTCCAAGAATCCCCCAAAAGAAGGCTATTTAGCACCTATGCCATCAGGCAGGCAGCTCAGGCCCACGAAAAACAGCAGCTGCCCTGCTGCCAAAACGACTAGATTAGATGACAAAACTGAAAAAGTGACATCTGAATCTGATCTGAGCCCCTGCACCAAACTGACTGTTACACACACACAGAGCTGACTGCCCTTCCAAAGGAGACAAGCCATTGTGGACACATCCAAACATTTCCGAGAACTCCCCAACCAAACTGAATAAACCCCCTAACATCCCCAGTTTTGGCCAGAAAAACTGGGTTTGCATCCAGGACACGCTTCCTGTTCCTTACTATTAAACCAATATTTAAATGGCAATGCCATGGATGCAAACTGCAAATCTGAACCTGTTGTTATTTACTGATCTTTTAATTAGATGAATAAAATAAAACATGCTAGCCATTAATTGCTTCCATTCAACCAATCTCAATTAATTTCCCTTTTTATTACAGATAGAAGCATTAATGAACACATTATTCTAGAAAACATCTTGCTGCATAGCATCTCAAGTAATAAATTGCCCGTATAAATAAAAATCCCTATTTTTTCCCCACACTACAAAAATTCAAAGCCAGTTAAAAGAGAACTATACTTCTATTTTTCTTGAGAGTAGAAGAGGTGAATGACATAAGTGGACAACAGAGCAATAAACTCTAATTAATTCATTTAAACTACATTTAAAAGCAAAACTCACTTGTATTCTATCAGAAAAATAGAGATAAGGAGAAATAGGAGAAAAAGCCACCAAGCCTCATTTGGCCTCTTCAGAGACACTTGCACTGCTGCAATGTCTATTTACATTGTTCCTCACTTTATCTTGGCATTGACCAGAAAGCCACAAGCTGTACAGTGCACAGAACAGCAGAGGGGTAAGAGACCTGCAATTCATCTACCAGTTTTAAATCACTCTGATGCTCAGGAAGATCCAATGTGCTTTTACAAGTGCAAGCATAGTAAGAAAAAAAACCCCACCCCAGTTCTATCTTCTAGTCTGAGTACATTCTGGCATGCCCAGCCTGGGAGTCCACTGAAGCAGCAGTTTACAAACTTTGAAACAGTGAGTGCTGACTTTTGTATGTGCCTTCTTAAATTTGATACGTGCAGCAGGTGTTATGTCTTAAATACCTGCATAAATACACAAGATGGATAGTTTTAGAGCTTCCATTTTTATTTTTTTTTTACAGCTGGAATACCTCATGCTTTAAAACTTTTTTCTTTTACCTGAAATCATATTATTATTATTATTACAGAAAACTAAGCCCTAACCAGCTCTAAATTGATCACCTTTCTAGTTTATGCTTTCTCATAAATGAAATTTTATACCACTCTGAGTGGACATACCCCACGTGCATCTATCAGACATCACACTAGTTCTGGCAGGAATCTATTGGAATTTGTTTCTCTATCCAGACTCTCTGGGAGCAGTGGGAGAGCTCACTCCTTGAACAAGATGCTCCCTGCACAGAGCTGCTGCCCTGGGCACAAATCACAACTCACTGACTCTTACAGCACTGGCTATTGGCAAAACAGCATTGCAGGACTCAAATACAACTCTTAATAAGCTTATTAGCATTTGCAGCAGAACAGCTATGTGGCAAGCACATAGTAAAATCACAGACAAAATTACAGAACACACTGCCATGCTGCATCCCAAGGAGCAAACAAATCTTCTCAGACAGACACACTACACTGGCTTGGCCAAAGCTACTTTTATTCAAAATTATTCAACATACATTGAGGGGAAAAAAGCAACCTGTAATTCTATAAACCTCTTTAGCAGCAACTACTTAATCATCTTATCAAACTGCAGGTTTTATGTTCATAACCTAAAATTCCACTGCAAAGCCACAGGCCATAATTCCTAATAGGAAACTAGAATAAAAGACAGTTTTAACCACAATTCCAGCTCTGGATCAGGAAGCACACACACACACACACGGGGCAGGAGAGCAGCTGCACTGACTGCAGGCACACAGGCTGCTGCCAGTGAAAACCACAGCCCAGAACATTTTAGAGCTGTCTAATCTCCTCTGGGAGGCTGAAGCTTTCAGAGAAGGGCTAAACCCTGTGTTGGTGTCGTGCTCACACCAGATCACCAACTACTCTTCCTTGTGGAGCTCTGCCCAGCAAGAATCTCACTTGGGATGACATTTCACTGCACCAAGGTACAGGCAGGGCCAGTTACACCTATCTCAGCAGCTGAATCCTCTTACCATGTGAAAACTGAGTGTCTCTGAGAGGCTCTGGGGCAAGAGGCAACAACCACTAACACTGTGCTGGGCTCTTGCCAGCAGATATTTGGAAACAAGTAATGGGAATGCTGTTTGCACAACTGACCATGAGGACTGACACTCTCCTGTTGCAGGCGTTGGATAATACATGGGGCAATTCTGTCCCTTCTATCTGCATCCTATCATGATACCATTCACATTTTTCATTTATGTTAATGAGGAACTTTTATCATAGATGAGAATGAGGAATCTACAATCACACACTGAAAAATAAAAATTACTTTCTTCCTGCCCTGTTGTGATTTGGGCATCTCTGGAAAAACACAGACAACTTTAAACAAACAGTGGTCCAGGTGGCTAGGGAAAGGTTTTCTAGTGACAGCTCTGCAAGAATCAACAGTAATTACACAAGCAGTGAAGAGAAGTCACAGATTCCTTTTGAATGGTTCATTGCTGTTTCAGAGCCAGACTGGCCAGCTAGACATCAGAGGAGACAATGCCTACAATAAGCAAAGGTATCTCTTGCAGCTTCTTGACTTGCCCAGTTCTCAGGGGTTGCTGTGGCAGAAGACTGGGCTAGGATGGGCTGGTACTCCCAGTTGCAGCAACACTGGGATATGATAAGTTGTTTCAAATGCCAAAGGTCACTGTCTATGAAATATTATGAAGGTAACTGTAAGCTGAACTATGAAATGTGTTCTAATCACAAAAGCGTTGTCTGTTGAACAATTGAGCTGAGCCTCTTTCAATAGCTCAAGTTACTCATCTAAGAAAGTGTAGTCTGCATTAGAGAGGAATATTTTACCTTGTGTTTACTATTTCTTATTCAACTGCAACCACAGTGCAGAGCCACACAACTTCCAATACCTGTGAGAGTTCACACAGTGCTACAGAAAAGGCTATTACATTTTGGATATTTTCATGATACAAATGTGCAACAAAGAAGAGGACAAACAAAACAGAAGTTGATTTATACCTTCCTTCAGGTTAACCTCTTGCACTCATCTATGCAGATTTCTCTGTTCCCACTTGCCATAATTCAGAGTTAGATCAAGCAACTGACTACTTCAACCCACACTGAATACCGTATTTTCCAAAATGGATTTCATACTGTAGTGACCCAATATTTAAATTCTCTACCAGAATCTATTGCAGAAAATGCCTGTACTTATAACTAACCATATTAGAGGAACCTTAATATTTTCTGTAAAAATTAAGTTTACTCACGCACACAACTGCATTTGCATGCTTTCAGTATCTCAGTATCTTCCAAAATAGAAGACAAAAGATAAAAAATTGGACAGTGTAGAGAGAATCACAGATTACAGGATGTGAGATGACACAGCTACAATTACTGGCTGATCACACTTACTCTGCATTCAACAGCAGCAGACCATTAAAGCCCTTAATACTTTTATGCATGCATTGTTCACTAGCCTGGTACAACAGTTTAGTGCTGCTCTAGCTGACAAGAGATCAAAATTTTAGCATTTTATAGAAAGCTTACTGTTGCCAGTGGCAGGAGGGAAGAATGGCATTGGAGGCTTTCCCAGGCTGCCTCTGACACATCCTCTCTGAAGCTTTGTAACAGCTCAAGGCAGTGCTGGAGCTGAGGGTGCTGCTCTGCCAGCTGGGCACCAGGGCTCAGTCACTGCTGGGCAGAGAAGCTGATAATCTAAACAAAGTGTTCTACAAAAGGTGTCAATGCTCCAGTATATGTCAGAGGCACCCACCATTCCAGATAGGCTCTTTTTCATGGGGAGTTTCTCCTCTGAAGCCCAACAGTACAAAGGAGAAAGGAAAATTACTTCTAGGTCATCATATGGATAAAGGAGTACAAAAAATTTTGATTAAGGAAAGGAGCTCAGTATTTCACTTCAGACAACAGCAGCATTACATTTGTCCTAGAGTAAGACATTAAGGAAGTTGACATCTCAGACTTGACTCACTGAAACTAAAAATGCTGCTAAACAGCAGAAACTCTAAACCTCAAAGTTCTGGGATTAAATAGGCAAGAGTGACCCATACAATTGAACACAGTACTAAGAGAGTTGGAAGAAAACCCCAGTTCTTCCAGCCATTCACAAAATGCTGACCAAGATTTTTTTTTCACTCATGTCAAACATGGGAGTCCATTCAACAAAAAGCACTGCCTTCAATTCAGAACTGCCACACATTTATCACCTAACCGATCACTAGGTGCATGCAAATGACAATTTCAAAGTGAGACTGTGAAAAGATTGTGCCCAGTTACTGGAAGTGCATTTAGTAAGTCTCTTTTCAGGTATCTCCACGAAGTGACATGCCTACACAGAGTACTGAATGTAGAGCACTACATATCTGAACTGTAAAGAAGTCTCCAAGAGTTAATATCAATAGTTCTCATCCAAAAATATGTTTTAACATGCATTCTTCCTTCAGTTTCCACCTGAAAAACATAGAGGTTTGCTTCCTGCTCCCAAACCCTACAAAAAAATCTCAAAAATAATGTAAAAAACTTGTACTTAAACAATAATGAAGGAAAAAAGCAAGGTGCACACTCTCTATTTATATGATACAGTTCAATACACTTACACAAAAGGAAAAGATTTTGCTGAAGTCCTGAACAAACAATACTTCTAGAAAAACAGTAGGGAAACCTAAGAGATGTATTATTACCCATCTGAAAGCATGTTCTTACTCTGTCACCTATTTACTAAAGAAAAGGTGAAAAATTGCCCATCTCTAAGTGTCACAAAGAGCAAACCAAAAAAACCAGCCACTGCTGCCAGCGCTTCTGTCTTAGCAAAGACATTAAAATCAGCATATTTCAGTTACTTTTGAAAACTGCATTGGTAAGTGGCTTTTCCTGCAAGACCTTTTCTCAGCCCAACCACTGAAAACTAATGTGCTAAGCATGAAATCCACAATTCCAAATGATCCCATTTAATCTTGTCAATTCAGCAGCAGTTCATTCCAAATCCAGCAGTATACAGCTTGAACACAGAAAATAGCAGTGATTCCACAAACCTACGAGGAGCAGTTGGCAATTAGCTGCCCTACATTCCAACCCCCCAAAAGTTACTGCTACCATGCTGCTCCTACAATTTTTAACGAGTTGTTATTTTAGTATGAAAATACTCAATTTACTTTTAACATGGATAAGAGACTCCCTACATAACTCAACTAAACTTCTGTGTAGGATTCAGAAGTATAGACACATTTCACTTTTATTTAAAGCTTGTTTCAGCAATTCCTAATATACTTCTATCCATGATGGTATGGAAGCCTCATAACATTTTAGAAGTGAAATACATGTTTTAGGGAAAAAAATCCCAACCTCTCCCTCAAACAAACCCACAGAAAACAATCCCCTCCCCAGACAAAAAAATAAAAAAGAACCACAACTCAAAATCCAAAATACTCAAAAATCATCATCAAATCCACTTAAAGACAAAAATCTGAAAATATGTTTCAGCTTTATTACAATTAGCCCTGGGATTTTCCTGCATTCAAAAAGGAATTAGTCTATTAGACTCACAGAATCCCTGAGGTTGGAAAGCCCTCCCAGACCACCAAATCCAACCTGTGCCCAGTCCCCACCTTGTCCCCAGCCCAGAGCACTGAGTGCCACCTCCAGGAATTCCCTGGACACCTCCAGAGATGGGGATGCCACCATTTCCTGGGCAGTTCCAAGGCCTGAGCACCCTTTCCACAGGGAAATTCCTGCTGGTGTCCAAGCTGAGTCTCCCCTGGCCCAGTTCCCTCTCCTCCTGTCCCTGTTCCCTGGCAGCAGATCCCAAATCCCCCCTGGCTGTCCCCTCCTGGCAGGGAATTCCAGAGAGGGAAAAGATCCCTCTGGATCCTCCTTTTCTCCAGGCTGAGCACTTTCCCAGCTCCCTCAGGAATTCTCCAGCCCCTTCCCAGCTCTGTTCCCTGGAGCCCAGGACATGCTCCAGCCACACAAGGTCTTTCTTATGTTGAGGCCCCTAAAACTGCCCCCAGAGCTGGATATGCCTCAGCAGTGCCAGCACAGGGGGTGGGCACTGCCCTAGTCCTGATGGCCACACAGGGTTTGACAAGGGCCAGGGGCCTTTGGCTTTCTTGCCCACCTGGACTCATGTTCACTTTAAGACAGATATTGAGCTTTGTCAGAAAAGCACGAAGCTGTAGTGATTTAAGTTTCTTCACAGGTTACACCTGTTCTGCTCATGTTATTCCATAAAACTATGAGTGAATCAAAATGTTCCTTTCCTAAAATATGACCAAGGGAGATTGACCCATCTGTCTGACACCTGACTCCAGGGACTGACCAGAGTTAAGAGGACACACTCCAGTTTGGCAAATAGTTGCTTAAAACTGACTTGAGGTCCTAGGGAATGGAAACAAGTGGAAACAAATGGAAACTTTATTTAGAAGCAGCTTGCAGGGTTCATGGGCTAATTAGTGCAGCTTTGTATATAATCATAACTACTATTTCATGACTATGGCAGAAAGCTTGAAAGAATTAAATAAATTTATCTATCTTAGAACTACTGTAGTAATTTTTAAAGTTTTTATTAAGTTAAAATCTTGCCCAAGATTTGACAAGCAATAATAAAGGCTTTTCTTGATTGTGGTTCCACTGCAGTGTTTCTGAAGTACTTGGGTCAGGATGTAGCAGCTCTATTTTACAAACACTGACCTGCTGCACCTACAGCAATTCCTGTACCAAAGGAAACAGCAAACAGTGTAGCAATTTCTGTTCAAGCTTAATAAAGTAAAGAACTGCACTGGAAAATATTTTGTTCTGGGCTTTCTGCCACACAGGAAGGGTGTTGAACATGTCAGTGTCCATAATTACTATCAACAGAAAAAAATACCAGAAAGCAGCAGTTCAACTCTTAATTCTTTCACATTATCACTTCCAAAACTGCAGGACAATTTACATCTTCCTCCCCTCACACTCATTTTATGTGTCTGTACATCTCACAGTAAGGCTCCAGTTCTGAAGTTTGTGTAACAGTAATGATAAATGACAATTTAATTTTTTGAGCTTTCATCAGAATTTAGTTATAACCACATATTTAATAGTCCTTTTATAAATGGAAAGAGGAAGAGGTTTTAAGCTCCTTTTCAAAAGAAAGAAACCATCCATTAAATTTTTTCTCTAGCACTAATAAAAAGATACAAACATTGCTCGGGCAGGCAAAGGAACACTAACAAAAGCCTTCAGTGCACACTCCTGTCTGGAGCTGTTCCCAACAGCGCTGCCCTGACTGCTGGATCAGTGGGATCCAGCACAGCTGCAGCAGCAGCAGGGAGCTGTTCTGGGCATGGGGATCCCTGCCTGCAGAGCCCTGACACTGACACTGCAGCCCTGGGG
>JANPWX010000597.1:165106-191306 GCA_024734555.1 Trochalopteron elliotii | reverse complement strand
CTGTATGTGCAGGACTCTGTATCACTGAACACTTTACTTTGCAGGACTTACAAGGGCTGATTCCAACATTGCATCAGTTCTACGCTAGCTTTTCTTCTTTCTTTGCCACTAAACCAGCATTTCCAGTCTGACTTACAACAGCAGTGCAGACATTCCAGGGGACACAGAATAGCAGAATGATGCTTCTGTTTAAGGCAGGTAACCGAACCCCTTATATTCAGATTCTAAAACTGATACACGAAATAGACTACAGTGGCCCTGGGTCACATGCCACAGAAACAAACAGTGATGGCTGCTGCAGCAGTGCAGTAAGAGACAGAGTTAACTCCACACACACTCTGAGCTGATGAATTGCTGAAAAGGAGGGAGATACCTGTTCCTTTACAGAAGCCAAAATGGTGGTGGCAGTAGTCTCTGGTTCCATGCCTGGGCCTGTGGAAGTCTCCTGCGCCGTCTGCGGCAGCCCCTCCTCCACCATCGGGCTCTGCTCAGGGGCTGGCATTTTGCCTGCAACAACAAGATTTTAAGATAGTTTACATTTTCAGCCAGTGATGTTTAAAATCCAAGTTTTCAGGATTATAAACCATGTTTATTTTTTTCTAGAAGCTTTCCAAACTTAACTAAATTAGCAGAGAACTTTGCATTACTCAATCTATGTTGTGTGACTGTGTTTCACCTTCACAAATGGACACCAGAATCACCCACATAACTCGAGGGTTGGGCAGGAGCAAGAAGGCTGCATGATGCTTCAAGATTATTTTTAAAAACATTTTTTATGGTGGTTAATAAAACTAGCACAATTCAAGATGCATGAAAAATACCAGTGTTAACTATTAAGAACACCCAGGATCAGTACAAGTTTACCACATACAGATTTCAGCACAGAAGAATGACACGTAGTAGCAGAATGCTCTGCTGTCAGGAACAAACTATGGAAGAGACTAATTATGGTAATAAAAGCTTAATGGGAGCAATGCTTCTGATGCTCTTTTTGCAAAAGAGGAAATTAAAATGCTAAAGTTAAAGCTATTGCCCTGGGCTATGGATAGTGTGGAAAGGACTGACAGGATTAGCATCCAATAATCCCAAACTGTGTTATTGCAAAGGCAGCACACTTACAATTCCAATCCATGGAAAAAAGCAATTAATTTGTTCAATTAGCAAAGTCACTATTAACTAATATTACAGAGATACTTATGAAGTGTGCTTAACATTTTGAGAACACCAAGTAAGTGGCATTCACAAAGCTTCTACACAGATACCACATTTCAATTTCCTTCAGAAAATAAAGCTTGTGAAGTCTAATGTTAGAAGTAGTCCATATTTCATTTTAGATTTTCAGAACAAACTCACCCAATATTTCTAGGGCAGACAAATAGGAACAGATTCCTTCTCCATTACATTCATTACTCAAAGGGTGAGGAGATGCTTAGGCTGCAAATGGGCTCCAAGGCCGGGAATGGGTGTGTGAGACCCCTCAGTCCAGAGCACCTGAACGAGCACAGGGCAATGCACAGGAACAGTGCACACCTGTGATGCAGAGCTGCATCTTTCTGACAGGGCTGAAAGGGGATTTGAGCTGACCCTGGCGGGATCTCTCCTGGGATTGCCAGCCTCTCTCATGAGGTTTCTCCCTCACGCCTGTATGCAGAGCCCAGGCAAAGGCAAAGCCCTGTGCTGTCAGAGGAGTCCTGTGCTGCTATGGGAGAGGTGAGGTGATGGTGTAAGAACAAGTGCTTTTATTCTGCTCTGTGTACAGCAGCATATGGGCTGTGAGAGGAATGGCTCCTCTTCAGGCCTAGGATCTCTCCTGGTGCTAGCAAGTTGTCTTTATTAACCACACTGTTTCTGTCAGCTAAAAGAGCTGGTGACATGGTTCATGTGCAGTTTCACATCAGCCACTGAGGGAATCAAACAGCTTCCCTGAAACTCAGGTGAGATGAGTGATGAGAGGCAGTGGAGCAGTCATGGGGGCAACTTGCGGTGCAGCAGCCTGGTCACCAACCAGCTTCTACCACTGCAAATGGAGAAAGAAAAGCTGCTTCCCAAACACCCCAGAGAAGGAGCCCAACTCAGCAGGGCAGGACTCTTCCCCTCAGCACCTTGCAGGTGAAGCACAGGGAGACTGCCCCGTACATACCCTGAAATGAGCCTGTATGAACAGCCCGTTCTAACCACACATTCACACCACATTTAGGCAAAAGCAGCTGCACAAAGTTTCTGCTGTCAGGACTGCACAAGGACACCTGAGCATGCTAGCCCAGCCACACCAAGAGCCACTCTACTCCATTCTCCCCTCCCCACAGACATGGCTCTCCCCTTACCTTCCCTCCACACAGACACGGCTCTCCCCTCATCTTCCCTCCACACAGACACAGGTCTCCTATCCCTATACACGGGTCTCCTGTCCTCACAGACACAGGTTTCCCCTCACCTTCCCTCCCCACAGACACGGCTCTCCCCTCACCTTCCCTCCCCACAGACACGGCTCTCCCCTCACCTTCCCTCCCCAGAGACGCGGGTTTCCCCTCACTTTCCCTCCCCACAGACACGGCTCTCCCCTCACCTTCCCTCCCCAGAGACGCGGCTCTCCCCTCACCTTCCCTCCCCAGAGACGCGGGTCTCCCCTCTCCACAGACATGGCACTGTGAGGAGCACAGCACGCTGCCCTCCTCATGCCCAAGTCCCACGGCAGGGCGATCATTCCCTGCTGTGTCAGCACAGCCAGGGCACCCCGGGCAGGGCGAGGCCCTTCCGACCCAGCCACAGCGGCTCCCGCGGGGATCGCCCGGGCTCAGCACCAGCTCCAGACCCCGCGGGGCTGAGGGAGGCCACCGCCAAGTCTGCGACTGCAACAGAACCTACTCTCGGCAAATAAAGTGACATTGAATGCTACTTGACTTCCGAGATGCCACAAATGAATAACCAGACATACCTGGCTATTTTGAAACGCTATTTTTATTGGTTTCAGCTTGCAGACACAAAGGCTGCCACACCGAGCCTGTCACAAGTTGCACGTCAGGCGGGTGCACACCTAAAGCTTCAAGGACTGTTTCTGCAGAACCCATTAAACAGCAATTAAGCAAGCAGAATAAAAAACGACCTCTAATACTTGTATAATAGGATTTCAAAAAGTCAAATGCGCGACTTTATGGCTTTAGAAAATAAAAATGGTTTCTTCGAAGTTTTACTTCTGAAAACCAACTCTTTAATCAAGCAGTAAGAACCCAAAGCACAGAATACATGCCACAATTTCATGTGTAATATCTGATTTTTTATATCACTTACATAGTTCTTTTATGACTATAACTCAGTGTTTTAGATTTCTAAATGACCTGATAAATTTGCAAGCATATCAAGTAATAAAACTACCCAATCAAACCTTCCCTTCATTTAGAAACATCTGCTAAGTAATCTAAAGGACAAGTCTCAAAAACTCACAAGTTACACATGCACTTCTCTCAGAAGGGGGTTGCTTGTTGGTCCACGTATCCCACTATGTCTCCAATTGCATGTAACAGGGCAGTGCCTGTTGTAGTTTGGGATTTCCAAGACAGAAGTACAAAATACAGCAATTAAACAATCTCAATTTGTCTTTTCCACAGTTTTCTCTCTTCTCACCCCAACATGGTGAATAACTTTTCAACCCATCTGTAGCAAATTTCTGTAACAAGTCCAGAAAACATCCCTCTGAGCTGGCTGGAAAGAGTGCTAATTCATTGGTACAGAAAATATACCTAGTATTGAGTATTTAATAAAAACATCCAGATAAAAACCAATCAAATTAATTATTAGTGAAGGTGTCAGTGTTAAATGTACATCTATCTCAGTGTTAAGAGATGTAATCACAGACCTACACCCTTTCACACAGGCAGTTGTTTCAACTGATGTTCCTTCAATTAACACATTTCTTGGCAAAGTTGTCGATTTCCTAATCTTGATTTCAACATTAAATAACTGTTGGCTCTGATCCTACAAACACTTAGGTACACACTTGAGCTAATAAACAAGTCTGCTCATCTTGCCAGGCCCGTGGGCTCGGATGACAGCACAGGACAGTAAGGGAGCAGGAGAAGCTCTCCAGGGCCCAGTCTCCCTCACCACAGCTCTGTCTAGGGATGCTGCTTAAGGACAGGAACTCACAAGGTCAAGGCAGGTTCTTATTTCACCTTACAGCAACAGGAAATAGCAAGAGCAGGTTTTGTGAGAGCCTTAAAATCTGCTATAAGTAAGAAGTTAAGAGGAGTTAATACAAAACTCTCTTTCTTCCTTACACAAGACTGGGATTTATCCACTCAAAATACTCCTTGGACTTGCGCTACCACTCATTTGGGGATGGATAACTGATTCATTGTTGGAAAACTACCAACTAGATTTCATACCTCAAAAAAACTAGGTTCATAGTTACTTTGCTTGTCTCTGGTGTCATGGCTGAGCAGTCAGACATCACCCAGAACAGGAGACTGCTCCTACATCTTTCTCAGACTGTCTAAACCCTCATCCCCCACAGCACCACGCTGTAGTTTCCTGGGTCCTGCCCTGGGCTGCTCTCTGCAAGCCCTGGGCACTGATGGCTCAGGCAGTACACACAGGTACCGTCAGAATTGTACCTTAATGCTCCCCTGCATTCCAGTTCTTTTAATTCTCAAACTGCTCATTCTCCAATTCTCAAATTGAACATCTAGGATCTCTGTAGTCCCAGTGAAAACTCAGAAAATGTATTTTACTGTTTATAGCTCTGTTCAGTGCATTTCAGCACACCTGACTACATCTTAAAATCACTGAACATCAAAGTTTACACACTAAATTCTCTGCTATTGCAAAGAATACACGAGAACTGGAAGATTTAAATGTTTGGTGGATGTTGCAAAACTAAGACTTGTGTATGGTGTAAATGGCTCTAACGTAGCTTCAGAGTGTAATATGAGAAGCTTAGAAACATGGAGGATGGTGAGAATTTGCTGTGCATTTCAGTCTCTGAGAAAAAATAATATCTTTCAATCACTTAGATAATTTTTCAGGAAAATACTTAAATATTTCATCCTGTAGCATAAGTCCAAGAAAATTCTTAACACCTATTCTGAAAATTCAAATTCTCTATTTAGAAGTAAAGGCCAAAAGCAGGACAACCTAGCTCCAGACTGGCATGTCCAGATCAAGTGTGCAGGGAAGACAAAGCTATTTAATTTGAAGCCTCCAGTTTGAAATACCCTAAACCAATTTTGAGAACAGTGGTTTTTCCAGCCTCTCTGCTGCAGAGACTCACTCAAATGGCTTTATGAAACCACAGGGTGAATCACAGCAGAGCAAACCAAGCCACCATAAAGATTCAGCTTTCCATCCAGGGAGGGTTCGGCAGGGACCACCACACTGGGCAATTGTGGGATTTGCTTAAGCAAACCTCGCCTAACCAGCCCCATAACGGCCCCTTCAGAGGACAGTGCTGCCTCCACTGTGCCCCCCCTGCTCTGCTGATGTGGCTCCTAAAAGCCTCCCAGCCCTTACCCTTCCACAGGCCCCCTGCACTGGGCTGGGCAGAGTCACTGGTGGCTCCTGCAGCCAGCCAGCCCCAGCTCCCACACTGCTCTCAGCACACAGGGAAAGAACCTGGGAAATACTTCTTTTTGTGTCTGATCCACTGGTCACACAGCTGCAAAGCCAGCAGCTCAAGGAGTTCATCTCACACAGCCATGCTCTTGGGGACAAGATGGGGGATGTTTTCCTGAGCCAGCTGATCTTGCCAAGTAATCACTGATACAAGGAAGCAAGAACATACCATTGAGAAGCAGAGAAGAAATATGAGAAATCACTAAACCAAGTGTAGCAAACCATGCTTTCAGTCTTCATTGTCATTAGTCTCTACTCCCCACTTTTTAGTGCTCCTCCTGCTATTTTCCTAGACATATCCAGACATCTTTGCCAGTACTGAATAATCCCACTTCTTTTAGGGCAGGCCCAAGAAAGAGCCAGGCCTTTTGAGGATTGAAGCCAGACAGAAGTGGTGCTTTTTCACAACTTCCTAATCCCTTCTCTTCATATTCCTCCTGCCTTCCTTACATTGGTTATTCTTCCAAAATTGCTCCTCACCTGTGTTCCCTGTTTCTGAGCCTCCCACTGCTGACCTGCAGCCAGTAAGAACAGTCACCAGCACAATTCATGCTGAGGAGGTAATAAAATTCTTACCAACTCTGCCAGCTAGGACATGATGGACTGGATTTATTTCATGAGGGCAACATGAGACAAACAATGATCAACCTCTCATCACTGAAAACCCTCATATTTATCTAGCTACAAGGGTAATTCAAGCAACAACAGCAAATTACCAATGATATTAGACAAATACTCATTAGTACAGAGGGGAAATGCTCCTATAAGCTAAAATTAATTTGATGGGACACTAACGTTATTTACTGCATGACGAAGTTATTCTTGTGTATCTACACTTAGAGCAACAAGGCACATCTCAGGTCTTGGTCAAAGACTCTGCTCTTCTCATCCTTCACAGTGTGCATGAAAAGTCAAAACCTAAACAAGACAAATTACATTTCCAGTTTTTACAGGAAGATATGATTAAAATGTATCTGTTTTCAAGTTCCTTCACAGAGCTGTCAGAACACTTCCAGGTAGGAGCAGTTCCCACTGGTTCCACCACTGCTGCAAGGCCAGAGTGCTGCTCACCTAAAAACCAGGCAGGGATTCACATGCTCAAGCTTCCTGCAGCCAAGTGACTGAACGAGGCTCTGCGTTCCGTCTGCCAGCCTGCAGAACATGTTTGGATGGAGAGGCAGCAGATGACAACTTACCCACTTGCAAGGATGATGCAAACAACTAAAAATGGATTCTGTGAAAGATGGCTCCAGTGTTTACATGAAAAGCAGGGTTTGAAATTTCCAGATGCAGTAGGGGAAGATACTCCAAATGTCACCCTACAGGGTAGCCACTGTGTTCAGAGATCGGTTTCTTTTACGGACATTAGTAGTGCACATGTTCATGTGGACTTAAGGATGAAACCAGGAAAATAAACATGTTATCTGATGAAAACATGGAAGAAACTGACTTCAGTAATGGCAGGATGAAAACCACCTGCACAGTTGTGCAGACTGAGTCTCACAGTCAAAAAGGAAACCTACACACACCTGACCCGCTGCCCCAGAAATGTGGGAGATATGTTTAACTGACTTACCACTAAATTTAGCCTCTTCCTAATCCCTTTTTCTTTACAAGATATATTTTTTCCTTTTATTTTATGTCCTTTTACTTAAACACATGGAGGTTCAAAAACCATTTGGTACTGTGTCCTGATTAAAATCTTAAAATGTACATTACCCCAGCTTTTTGATAAACATGCTTTTATTACAGTTCCTAGGAAAAGACAGTCTTTTTTTATTTTTTTTGGCTGATGGCTACATACTTTAACTCCACTCCAGTGAGCAGGCAAGATTCTACATCTCCAAATATCTAGTTGTAACATGCTCGCAAGACTAATATCTTTTATAGCTTTCAAACTAACCATTTACCAGAAGGTATCAGACACGTAAAGCAAGACAACCATTTTGAATAAAGACATATTTATAACCACGTCCTGCAAGGCCTGAGGCACTGTCTGTAGCTCACCTGAAAAGAAGCCTCTTTGTCATCCACAGGATGTCTAGAGAGCATTTACACTTTGCAAACGTACGAAGTACGAGAAGCTAAATGGCAATAAATAAGAGTTTTCAGTAGTTTAATTCAACAAGGCTCCATGACTTATAAGAAACAAGAGACCCCAAATCTGAACCTTCCCTCTGGGCCATCCCACATCTGTGTTGCTCTGTTCTGCCAAGGTATCCAAATCCACTGCCATCAAACACAGCCTCATCAGAGCATAGTGCTCAAAGCCAGCTCTGCAGACTAGCAAACAGACAGCAGATTGATCTCCAGGGATAAAGTTCAGTCTCTCTTCTATCACAGACTGAGTGGGAGGAGGGACATGCAGCATCACAGAAGGATTTCAGGTTTTCCAAACAGACTGTCAGGTTACAAGGACATTCATCAATTACTCATTCAACCATGCACAGAAGGATAAATCCTCAGTTTGGTGTTGGAATAGATGCAATTAATGTAGGCATGAAGTCCTTCAGAACGAATATCACAGAACAACATAACTTCCACACTGACAGCTGAGAACGTGCAGCACAGGCACACTGTGCTGACAGCACTGCTGCCCTGCACCCAGCTCCAACTCCATACCTGCTCCATCTCCCACCTGAACATTCCTACTGCTGCCCTGCACCCAGCTCCAACCCCATACCTGCTCCATCTCCCACCAGAACCCTCCTACAAACAAGCAAATGGCAATTAAAATGAGAATGGCTGTAAGTATAGATAAAACCACTACCACCCATTACAATGGCTGCAGCTCCTGTTCAATTTCTACTTGTATTTTCTCCTAGCAAAATTATTGCTGAAGTGTGACTATGTTATTGCTGGAGAGAATGCTCACTACCTGCAGGCAGACATGCTTCAGCTGAAAGTATTAGCAACCCAAATCTGTTATATTCCATTATAAAAGTATGCTGCTCAATTTTGTCATATAGCATATTTGAAAAAAAAAAATTATTATACGAAAAATTCTCTCAATTGTAAAAATTATCAGCTACAACCCCCACTACAAAAGACAGCTGGAGAGTTACAGACTTCCACAGCTCCCCCTGTTTGGACAATGACAGTTTTTGAGTGATGTGGCATCACATGTATCCCTGAGATGGTCTGGAGCTGGACACTACCAAACCTGGTCATATCCTGCTTTAGAAACCCAGCAGCTGTGAGCAGTAACTCCCCCTGGACAGCTGTGTGCCCAGTGACACCACAGCCTGCATCCTGCAGGGAGAGCCTCAGGAACCAGCAGTGATTCCCCTTGGACAGCTGTGTGCCCAGTGACACCACTGCTGCAGGGAGAGCCTCAGGAGCCAATCAGGGACCTGCAGTGGTTCAACTGCCTTCGGCAGGGACAACAACCCCACTATGCCCCTACAAAACTGAAAAACTGACGATACCGAAACCCTGCTTTCATTCAGGATACATTTATCAGTTCTTCAGTGCTACCTGTGGATGTTCCTGCTCAAATGACAACTAAAGAAATGCCAAATTATTGCATACCATAAACACAGATTGAAGAATACCACTGTTTTCCAATAAACATGCATTTGGATTAGCAAAAGATTTAACTGAAATGAAATTTTATCAATTACTAAACTGCAGTTTACTCTTCCTTTTGCCCTGAAATAAAACTGCACAGCAAAACTCTTTTTGCTGCCAAGAACACTCTACCTACAAACTTTCACATTTATGCAAATGAAGCTCTCTCCTCTTATGTTTTCCAAGCTAGAAGCAAGAAAAAAACTTGAATGTAGAAGCAAAATATAAGAATTAGACAACAAGCATCTGGGTTTTAAGGCCACAGCCACCAATACTTCCATCAGTTCTCCAGTAACCCAAAGATTAGTATTATTTTTCTGGGGTGTATTTGATTTTGTTCACCCTTCAAAATTGAAAGTATTGGTAGAAGGATTACACATAACTCTACTCTAGAGACAATTTAGTATTTCTACTAATACTTTATGAAGAGATGAAGAGCTGTGAACACCAAAATTTACAAATGATATCACAATGAGAGGAGATCAAGGACAACTGAGTAACTGGAGGAAAACCACAAAGAAAGATGAATGAGCCAATGTTGATAAACACAAAATCACACGTACTGTTCCCATCCAAATGACCCATATGCCTTCCTGTAGCAGGGGTAGGTGACAGAAACACAGCCACAAAATTAGGCAGACTCAGGTTAAAGTCTCTGGCTAGGCAGGAAAACTTTTGCAGAAGTGCCAGAAGGGAAAAAAGTCAGGTCAGTGGTACATTAAATAATGTCAATAATTGTAACCACACTCCAAAACAGACGTCCACAGTGCAAAATGTAGGCAATCCAGCATACAGCAACAAAAAAATTCAGAGACAGAAAAGTATGTATTGAAGGAATAAAGAGCAAGTGTGGAAATGGTCAAGAAGCAAAACAAATACTGAATGAAGGCATATGGTTATTTGCTGATGCTCAGTTAAAACAAGAAGAAACTTTAAAAACAGCATTCACAGGCTTCCTGCTGTGTGGCAGAACTGCATCTTTATGCAGCACTACAAGATCCTAAGATGTGATTTGCTTCTCACAGTGAAAAAGATTTCTTCCTGTAAAATCTGCTAAAGGCATGCAAGTTTGTCATGAGATGGCAACATTCTGCATCGAAGTTTACGAGCTGGAGATGCAATTTAGATAGCTTTCCTGCCTCAGTTCCTGAAAGACTGAAAGTATGACTCAAACATATTTTAAAAGCTAACATCAAAGGAATCTCAAACAGTCGCCACAGCACCACCAATCTTATTTCTATCTTTTAATTCCCTGCCCCATATTCTAGTCAAACACTAATTCCTGAGCAGGGCAATTAAGCACACCAAAACCAGGAACAGGCACTAGAACTTCAAGTGTTAGGAAAGAGCATGGGTTTGTTTTATCAAATCTATCTGAATTTTGTTCTGTGACAAGAGCACTAGAGAAACACATTTTGTGTAAAGCCTTGACACTGCCACATGCTCTGTGAGATGCAACCAAGAAAGCCCAGGGGAGAGAACTGGGGAAAAGAGAGGTGACCAGGGCACCTCCTCAGGAAGCTGTAACCAAAAGCAGCAGCTCACTTGCATGGAAAGGCAGGTGGGGATGGGCTGTGCCACAGCTGTGCCCCAGCTCCCCGGGACAGCAGCAGAAGCTGCCACTTGGAGGCATTCCACAGGGCACGGCTGGGGCAGGGGACACAAAACAGGGAGTGGTGGGCCAGCACACAGAGGTCAGGAACTACAGGAGAATCCAGCTTCAAACAAGCAGCAAGCTCAAACCCAGCTGACCCCAGCTCACACCAAACACTGAAGTTTGTTCATCAGTCCTGGCAATACCCAATTCTGGATCACCTCCCACTCTAACCCTGCCTCACCCACACTCCAGGTGATGCAGGGGACACAGAGAACCAAGTCCTGCATCCAAGCAGATACAGCAAAACAACAGCCCTGAGGAAAACACAAAGCTGGGATGCCTGTAATCAAAGCTCCTTCCCGTGGCAAAGCAAAGAGAGGAAAAAAAAAAAACCCCTCACTGATCCCTTCTGCTTCTTTTCCATTTCACACTGCATTGAAAAGGCACAGTTTTCCCAGACTGCCTCACTGAAGGTTTGTGCACCCAATTTCAAACCGGATCTATTGAAAAGTCAGAAGAAAGCAACCAAAGCAATGCAAATTTTATGCAGAAGTAGCCTGTGTTTGGATACAAAGCAGAGACTTTTGGGAAAAGCAGTAACAGCCAAAATACTGAAGTCACTGCAGGAAAGACAAAACAATAATCAAGGATAATATTTAAGAGCTACAGCTACCTTCTTGCCAGCATCAGACAATATAAATGACATTAATTATTCAAGTGTTGCTGTCTCCTCTAAATGGAATACTGGGGTTCCTTTTTGCCTTTCCAAATTCAAACAAACACAGTTTTTTAGATCATTTCACAACTACACGTAATAGAAAAAATTAAATGTTCACATGTAGGATTTAGATATGCCTGAAAATTAATACTGATGTATTTAAATAAGCAACTCTACCAACAGTGAAGATACAAACTCAACCAATTATTTTCATTGTGCTGTAGCACAAGTCTCAGAATGAAGGGTTTAAAAGGCAGCAATCAAAAGCAAAGCCTCTCAGTAACAAGGAGGGAGTTGGAAAATTACGCAATTTTTAGTTTTAAAAAAATACAACAATTAATTAGTGTTTTAGGGGATTTCCACTTTCAAACCTGAGAAAGCCTGCTCCTGCTTGCTCTCTGCAAGTTCAGGAGAACGTCAATACAACTCAGGAAATACACTCCTGGATGACACCAGCAGAATGGAATGCACTTCCACCACTTGTGAGATCGCTCTTTATTGCTCTTTTATGTAACGCTTAGGGGTAATTGTACTTAGAGGCACATCTTTCCATTTTTAGAATGTCTTACTTCAGCTTCATATGAATATATAGTTTCAGCTAGCTGCTGTTGAGCTGTCCTTTCTGGGCCTGGGGAGATGCAGTGGAGCCCTGGGCAGGAATGGCCCAGGCCCAGCAATGCCCGAGCCCTTCAGCAGGACACAGAACAGGACTCGGACCTGGGGAAGGGAGAAATCCACCAGCACCACAATTACTGCACTGCAGAACTGAAAATACCTGGCACACAAACCATTTAGGCCACCTAAAATGAACCATTTCACTAAGGCGCTCCAAGGCAGCTGCTAGTTATCTCCTCAGTATCACAGACAGTAGCATAAATTACAGATGGTAACAGAATACTTATCCACCTAATTGCATTTTCTTGCCTATTTGTGAGAGACCACTTCAAATCCAAAGCTTTTAAAACGGAGCTTTTCAGCAATAGCACAGGAGTTCTACAGAGGTTCAAACTGTTGAGTTTTTTTCTTTAACTTAATATAGAATATTCTCTATTACTTCAGTTCTCATACAATCTGAAAGGTAAAACTGCAAATACCAGAGCAAATGTGAACATGCCCAGCAAGGAGGGGCAAAAGTAGGCTCAAAAATCTACCTTACACATACTGTGTTTAAAAGAAGTGTGTAACACTGCAGTTCTTTTGTCAAACTAAAGCCCAATAAAAACTTAATGAAAAATGTCATATATATATATATATAGTCTGCACATAATTATTTCTTCAAATAAGGTTTTCAAAGAAGTTGCTTCTTTAAAATGGCAAATATGCTTTGTAAGTTGTTTCTCTACAGTAATGCTGCTGGTTAATTTCAAATAGCACTCAGCACATCTTCTGATGAATGCTGTCAAAATATTTTTTATATGTTTTAAAAGTAGCCTTCAGCAAGGTTATTAATGCAGACTCCAGATCAGCACATTCCTGTACAGCAGGGTAAACATGCACACACATTACCTTGTCCCATTTTTATCTGTTCTTAATACTTGATGCTGCTGCTGCCTGTCAACATCCTCTTGGTGAACCACAGGAAGGATATGCCCAGGAATAAGCAAGAAGGCCATTGTCATTTATGGTCACCTTAAAAGACAGCATTTACTTACAACTGAGCTGACAGAGTACCCTGCCCATGTCTTGGGGTGACATCCTGGGGAGCTGCTGTCCCTCAGCACAGCTCACCTGAGGCAGGGCAGCCACCACCCACCCACAGCACGAGGGCTGAGCCATGTCAGAACCATGCCAGGCTGATAATCCAGCCCAGAAGAAGCCAGGCTTCCTCCCAGGAGTACTGTCCTGCCCACACACTTCTGCTGTTGCGGCCCCAGGGAGGGCAGGAGCACCATGGCACTGCTGGCATCCCTGTGCCTCTGGGGTCAGGCCTGGCTCCAGAAGCAGTGCCAGGAGCCAGCCCTCATCTTGGTGAAGACAGTCTGATACTCTTTCAAAACCAAGATCACTACCATTACCACCCCTGTCCTGTACAGTAATGAGAAATGAAAGTATTTAAAGGAAAAGGTGGTAGAGCTGGCACAGGACAAAGCTCTGACATGAGGCTGGTTACTTGTTCCATACCTGGCACCAACAAACAGCTTGCAGGGGTGGGACAAGTTTTTAGACTCCATTATCCTCAAGTAAGTCTTCATGACAGTGAAACTGGTTACTGGAATGGCAGTATGAACTGCAAGTTTCACACTGAATTCCAAAGAACTGATGACCCAACCTCACCAACCTCTTGGCAAAAGATTGAAAAACTTGCACTGTAAAGTGCTAAGCACAGTATGCTCAAAGCTACCAACTTTCAACAGGAAAAAAATCTTCCTTAGTAGGCTATCAATTCACTGTCTTCACAATAGACTTCTGTCATATTTGCAATTTATTAGTTACAATCTTAACCGGTCAGTGGATTGTAAGACTCATTGATGAAGGCAAAGTTCAAAGGATAGCAACAGTCATGTCACCAAGAGAAGTCACAGAAGTTATCTCTCTGGAGGCTGTTCAGTTTTGTAATTGGAGTTCCTTCACATGACAAAGGACAGAGGCTCCAGCATAACCATTAACACTTCAGCCAATCTCCAACAGCAGCTGCTAGTAATGGCCACTCACACTTTGGGGTCAAGCTCTATTAGAAACAGATACCACCAGAATCTTGGTCCTGTGAGACCCAGCTGCTCTGGACATCAATGAAGCATGAATAACCAGCACAGCGTGGGGCACAGCTATTTATTTAATGGATATGGTGACAAAAAAAAAAAAAAAGCAGTTAAATAAAACAGATTACTCGACAAACTCCAGCCTAAAAGATAAAACAGAAAAAAAAATCAGTTGCCAAAACTGCCATGGAGCACAGTGTTATGGACTGATTTAATTTCTAAATGGAAAGATAATCCAAGTAGGCGGAAGTGGAACTTAAGTGGTGGATTTGAGAAGAACCAGTCTTACGAAATACAAAACAATGTGGTGACATGAGCCAGCTGAACCCAGCAGAGCTGATGCTCCTGCTCCCAAAAAAATCCATAGCTATCCAAAGCAGGGGAAGGGATGACACACAGAGGCATGCAAGTAAGCTAACAGAGGATTCCTTATCTGGGAAGCATACCTACATTCAAAAGAGATACAAATGCAAAAGGTTGATGTTCCCTTCCTAGCCTAAGGGGAGAGGAGAAATCTACCTGTCTGCTGCTGTTTTCCAAGTCAAATAAATATGGAGTAATGAGAAAGCCAGAGACAAGCAGGCCAAGCAGCACAGAAAGGAATAATGACAGAGACATCTGTCTGCAGAGAAAACACAGGCAGGTAACAGCCCAGCAGGGACCTCAGTCAGAGTAAGGTAAACACAGCCTCTGTTGTCAAATGACCACGATTGTGTATGCAGCCTGCTTAAGGGAAGGAAGGCAAAAAAGCAGAATTAACACAAAGCTCCATCTGGAGAGAAGTTTCTCCACTAGGAATTCCCTTGTGATTGATTTCATTTAACACCAGCAAAACAACAGGTCTTCACATCTTCCAAATTTGGGGGGTTTTTGTAGGCAAGAAGGGCATGGGGCATTAATCTTGCCAGTAGTCTTTACCCAAGTCACAGACAGTGACCAAAGAAAGTTTCTGTGACAGACAGCAAGGTCATCACCAAGAGGAAACTGGAGAGAAGAACATAGCTGTTCCTGTGGGATGGCCACAGTGGTGGCACATGCTGCTGTAGAGTGCATCAAAAACACACTTTCACCTGAGAATGTGAAGTGCTGTTGCCATCAGAATGAAATGGAAGTTAAGCCCCTGGCACAGGCCCTGTTTCTCACATTTGCAGCTGCTTCTGCTGGTCTGCCTGAATTCAAAGCCTGTCATGATGATAAAAAACCAAATCCTTCTTTTTCATCACCAGAAACCTTTCAAAATAGAAACTGAGAAGACATTGTTTTCTATGAATACGTGGGTGTAAAAATAAGGATAAGGAAATATTTGAGGGAAGACCAAACAGGTCTTAAATGACCATAAATAAATTTATCACTGTAACTAAAAATTAGGAAATTTCCCAGTGAAATGAACATTTTGGAAAAGTAAAAAAGTATAGTTGAGTATACCATTTGAGAATAGAATTACTGGTGCCTGTTTTCTCCACTGTTCTAATTGCACTGTTAGGATCCATAGAGAGGATTCCTATCATACTGGTAAATCTGACTCATTTTTTCTTATTTGTACAAATAAAATCATATCTACCTTAAGGAGAGTCAAAGTCCTTCAAATCAGAGTTAAACCAGCAGAAAGTAGCTGGCTCCTCTGGGATGTGTTTACAGGCAGTTCTGTTTTGATTCACATTCTGCTGGCATCCCTGGAACTAGAAAATGTTAAGGTCAAATCAAGGTGATTTGCTTGCTTTCCTCCTGTGGTAGGGCCACTTCAGTTAAGACTCTTTAATAAAATATACACCTGTATCTTCATACGGTAGCTCAACTAAGTAACATCCAAAGCTATTTCTGCATTTAGCATCCACCCATAGCACTCCAGCAATGCCAGGCACATCTGCATACCCACAACATCACATGTGCAGGTTCCATCTCATCTAAAGTACAAGTCGGCATGTGAAAACCATTAGTTCAAGTCGCTTTGTCTCCCTCCTCTAGTACTGTGTCCAGACTTCACATCTTGGTTTAGAAGTTCACCTGGGATAAAGAGGGATCTGATCCTGTCTGTCCAGTGGAGGAGCAAGTCATGGCCACAGCCACTCTAACCCACCCAAATGAGTATCACAGTAGTAGTTGTGCCATGACAAGGAATAACTTGGGGGAGATGCTGACTGTCCCACACCCAAGTCACTCTCCACACACAAGTCACCATTCCCTTTGAATCTGCTGTGGAGACCCACACAGATCCTGCACTGCAGGAAGTTTGACAGACGTGTTCTTTCATCTAGGAGAAGAAATGATCAATGTTGCCCAGGTGAGAGGCACAATCACTGCATCTCCTAATACACACTTCCAGACAAAAAAGGCAAAACAGAAATAAAGCCAAAACAGAGATTAGCACCACCTCAGCCAGTTTTACAGTCCCACTGCCAAGACAAGATTAATCATGCCAAACACCAGCTTTTGTTTCAAGGAAAACTGGGTGAAAAACTGACACACACCTAAAACTGAAAGGGTGCCATTAGTGTTCATAAATCTATGAAGATCTAAGTCTCACAAATTTAACACATCACACCATATTGAAAAAGTACACTGGCAAGAAGTCTCAACTTTGGAGCATACAGGGCTGTCCATCAGTAAGTCCCCAACGCCACAGAACAGAGAGCTGCTCACTCCATGCACTATGTGAGACATCAGCCAATGCATTAACAAGCACTGGATTTCAAACAAGAGCATATCCTCAGTGACAAGCATTGTCTTCCCACTGAACTGTGCCATTGCAGAGACTGAAAAGGTCCAAATATCACCAGCGCATGGCACAGCCAGCCATCCACAAACCCTCCAGAGCAGCTCCAGTGCAGAGAGCAGAGATCCCTCTGGCTAATCCTGGCTGACAGGACCTGAGCAGGGCTGTTCTGTACCCCGGGGCTCTCCCAGCCTCCACAAGGAAATGAGCTGGCTGCACAAATACAGCATCTTCCAGTCTGGAATTACTAGATTCAGCTAAATTACGGGGACATAATCGCGAAGGAGATAAATTCCAACTTACAGCATCTTTTAAAAAGTTGTGTAAAATGGATAAATACTTTGAAGGAACACCAAGTATTAGCTGTTTCCGGAAGCTTTTTTCCCCATATTCTGTAAGGAATCATTTTAAAGGTCTAAGTACAAGTGATTCTTACAACCAGAGACATTGCAGAACAGAGGTTATTCATCTGTTGTCTAGAACCAACCAAAACTTGGTTCTGAAATACAGGTCAAGCAAGCTTAACAGTTTTGAATTTCAGCAGACCAAACTCTTCTGTAAGGATTTTCACCTCACACCTTGGTATAAGAAATAATAAAATTCATTGACACGTGTAAATCCAAAAGACAGAAGTACAATGGGAGGGTTGATAAAACAAATGTTGTAAAAATTTAGAAAGTTAAGAAGCCTGTTTAGACATCACAAGCACACCCCTGCTCTCCTCCTGCCCCAGGCTGTTATAAGTTGCCAGAGCAGAGGCTCTGGGACTGGTTGTTAATTAGTTCCTGGGCATTAGCAGCATGACATAGCAGAGCTTTCACATGTAGTATTTATGTTTGTGCTAGGGAAAAGGACACGCCACCCTTGAATTTCTAGACTTCCAAGGCATTTTTGCTTCCAAGATAATAACTCTATTCTGGCTACAACTCTGTGCAAGATGCAAACCATTTCAGTCAGCTAGAAGACAGTTTTAGGCCCAGAGATCAAAGCTAAGGCAGCCTCCACGAGATCCTGTGCAAGGAGGGAAACAGCCGAATGGAGCAGCACATCCTGTCTCCCCTTCCTCCAACATGTCTAAGTTTGCCCACTAAAGACTTGGAAGTGAGACAGACACGTCAAATATTTGGAAAGAAAACCCACACAGGCAGGTGGCTGTTTGCCATGCAGACAACAGTAACAAGTCCTTCCAAAGGCCTGCTTGTGTCAGGGAACCTGGGGGAAGGAAGAACCAATTATCAGCTCCAAGAGAAGCAAGAGCAACTCTAGAAGTGACCTGCTCAGAGTTAGCAGATCTTCATTGTGTGAGAACATTCCACACAAGCAGAAGGCAGCTGCTGGCCTGTGGAATGAGGCCTTCCTGAGTGCTGCACAGCTGAAGGAAGGGCTGCCTGAACTCTTCACACCAGGACATTATTCTGAAGTGTGATCAATCAGCTCCCATGACCAAGGAAAAAGGTCATGTTTATGCTTCAGAACACACAAGTGTCTGCACAGCAGAATCCTTTGTTTTCAACACCAAGCTGGAGAACAATCAGTTCAGAAAGACAGGATTCAGTACACTCTGGGAAAACAGCTCCAAGGCTCAGTGAAGAGCTGAGGATGGCAGGTGCCCCTGCAGCAGCCCCAGCAGGCCAGCCTGGCACAGGGGTTTGGTATTTGGGTGGGTGCAGACTGCCCTGGGCTTTCCTGCAGCCACTGGTGTTCTGAGCTGGAACATCTACAGCTGCTCTGCCTGTGAGAGGGGCACACACTCTGACCAATACACCCTTCTCCACATGGTCACTTTTGAACTGGGACACTTGACCAAGTGAAAACATCATCCCACAGTGTGCACTGCTACACATAAAGTGTATTTTTCAATTTTCTAAAAGAACAAAGCACCCTGGAATATTGCCATAGTAAAATATTTTTCTTCTGTTGCAATATGACTCCTGTGGGGCATTGAGATGCAGAGAAAACAAAGGAAAATTCTGAAAAAATTGCAATAATTTGAATTATCTTTTCTATTTAAAAAAAAGTAACTTCCTTTAGTACTTTAAATTTCACTCTGAAATATATTAATATTTATATTATAGATTAAATCAATATACTAGTAATACAAAGCAATTCAATAATATCATGTTAACTAATACAATGAACTGTATCACTAAAACAGCATTTGCTGGAATTCTAACACGGCAAGTCTTCCTAAATCTAATGCACTTCACACCTCCTCAAAGCAGGAAGCTGTGATTCAGGATATCTTCTTTTGTATCTACAACAGTAAATAAGGTATTTAAAGACTACCCATTATGAAAAGCAATAAATGCATTAAGTTGAATAAAAACTGTCATTCTCCTCCACTGTGCAACTACATTTCCAGACTGGATCAATGCAGCAGCAGCTCCCAATGGACAGTGGGTGGTTCCTTTCAGAGCACTCAAGTTGGCCAAAATAAAATTCAGTAGCTCATCAGACAAATCCAATTCCTGGATTCAGCATGCCTTGCTAATTCAACAATTTTTAACTGCATATCTTCAGAATGGGCTTTTTTGTTTTGGGATTTGGGTCTTTTGTTGTTGCAGCTTTTTGATTTTATCTCAGTGTCAATACATGACCTGGTGAATTCTTTTCCTGCTTAAAAATAACCTGTGTTCCACAACTAAATTAAAAAACTCAGAGTGCTGAAAGACTGACTACATCAGCCTGAACAAAAAGCATCCCACAACAGGCAGTGCTCTCTATCAGAACTTCAGAGCTTCCTTAAGAAGTGTCAAGTCCTTGAATCACAGGAAGTTTTTCTGCCCATCAGTCTGTTCTGTGAAGAACAGTAAACCAGGATTTTTCTTTTTAAGTATCTTCTGGAAAAGAATGTATTTAATGACAGTGAAATTTCCCAAATCTCAGTGTATGCTGTTGCTATGATTTATGCTAAAGAACAATTGTAAAATGAAGAAAACTCAGAATTTTCTTTCTTTATGTGATAGTCCAAATAACACAGAGCAAATGGGCACATCTCACAAGTCTACGAGCCAGTCTGAGATTCCTGGATTCAATGTTTTTTCATCTCCCATCTGAAATATAAACATGCTCCCAGGAGCAAGTGATGTGTTGTATCAGTCATCTCACTGCCAATATTTTCAATTTGAGCTGAAGTATGGAACTGGGTATTTTCATTACATTAGCTATGAGGACAAAGCTGGATAGGAAGGTTACGGAGCAGCAACAGGTGGCAACTTCTGTCAGTGTATCTTTGATTAAGGCTGAATCAAATTACAGAGCCCAGCAGCCCAGGTGTAGTACTGGATCACCCTGGATCAGGTGTGTGTTACAAAAAGGCATGTTCTTGGTATCTTCTCCAGTTGTTTCATCAGTTTCAGTTTTGCCCTTTCTGCCTGTAAGAACATGGACTCCCCTCTATTTCACAGAGGGCCACATCAGTTTGGAGTTTAGGCATCATATGATACAAGTTAAATCTCCTTTCATGATATGGTATAATTTCAATACTGCTATATTATTTCTCAATAAGAATATATGGTAATTTTGTCTTTAAATAAAAACATGAAGAAAATACTAACTCTTTCTGAGATCTGTTTCCCTATGTACCTTTAGATACCATGCAAGACTTGAGCATGAATTAGCAGAAGACAGTTGTTGAACACCATTACATAAACACACCTGTACACAGAATGTCTCCAATTAACAGTCCAGTGCTCCACTTGTCCAAAAGCCACTGAAATCAGTTACATTACATATACCACCTTGGGTTTATTTTGTGAAAGATATTAAATGCTTCAGCTTTAAACCTGTCACATTGACATGGAAGTTGAACTATCATTTGCCTGAAATTGTTTCAGAGAGAGGTGACTTTCTTTGGTTTTAGTTTTCACCAATCAGATTTACCTCTACGATAACAAATGTGCCAATACTTAATTCCTGGGCTACACAACAGGAACTTCTGCCAAGGTAAGACAGTGAAGAACTGAAAAGGTTTCCTTTCAGAGCACCTAGGATGTGTTGCCTGCTGCTGCCTTCCTGGGGAACAGGATAGAAATCCACCACAAACTGGGAATCTCTCATTCACATCAGATTTCTAGCACAGCTGGCATTAAGCAAGATCATATAAAGCAAACTAAGGGATAGATTAGGTGCCTTCTATTTGGACACATGTAAGGCAAATGTTTTTGAGTACATTTATAAAAACCTGTTAAAAGCATAGCCCAGATGACTATGCCTCACTATGCCCTTTGGCTTGCCACACCACAGACAGAACATGAGGAGCTTTTGATAAGAAGATAAAGACAGGAAAAGTTTTTGGCACCCACAGAAACAAACAGAAGTCCAGAAATTCTTTAATGCTTCTTCCTTGTTCCTTGCAGCTGGACCTCATGGGACAAGAGGAGGTATTTGGCATCACTCCACAGCTCCTTCTTCTCCTCACTTGCTCCCAGACCTCTGCTACTCCTTGCCCTACCTGGCACTAGGAAAACTGCCCCTACCTTCCTGCCTCCACCCCCTCCACCTCCTCCTGGGACATTCTCCCTCTTGCTCCTGCTGCCTCTGGAGATGGCCCCCAGTCAGTCTAAGGGCATTTTTGGACCAGCCTGATGCAGATCTACCCCTACGGCCAGCCAGCACAGGTGCCCCGAGACAAGCAAATCCCATCAGGGCTCCCCCACGTAATGCTCCAAGCTGTACCTCACTCACCAGGGAACGGCCACATGGTGCCCCAAACTCCTCTGCACAAACTCAGAGAACCCTGAAGGGCCAGCTCATCCCACAGCCTGCACAGGGGCTGGCTGGGAACCACCACCTGCCTCACACATCCCATAGATCCCATAGCTACAGGGGAATTTCATTCACTGCCCACAACCACCAACTCATGGCACAAACAGTAAATACATTAAAAATCCCCCCACTGAGCTGTGACGCAGAAAGCAAGTTTCAACTTGTACACCTTCAAAGAATTCACAATAGATTCCTTTCTGCTCTTAAATAATGAATTCATTACAATATTAATCAAAACATTAGATCAACTATAATGTTAATTGAAGGTTCACAAAAACACACTACATTTCAGTTAGAATACTGTGGGGGGGGAGTTAATTTTACTTATTTCTTGAATAATGGTTTAATGAATCTCAAATAAAGTAACAACTCCAAGCTTCATTTTCTCCACTAAAATAAAGACATATTTTAAATTATTTAAAAAAGCAATTAAATAGGAAGTTGACTGGTCTTCAATTCCTAATGCTAGGTAAGAAATTTTTAAATTGCTGTGCAAAGTGAAAAAAAAGGAGGGAAGATCTGTAAGACGTGGTCATGGAAACACTTTGGAGAAAAAATAGAAATTTCTTTTTCTTAATATATTAAAACTGCTTTAAATTAAAGTAGGAAAACACATGTATAACAAAAGCATGCCTTTTAATAAAAACTCCGTTAAAATGGCACCTTGTTTAAAGATACCACACACAAAGAACAGAGTTTTCCCAATTTTCCGAGGTCATCTTTGTTTTCCTGTAAGAGTGAGATGCAATGAAGAGGACCAGAAAGCTGAAGGCAGCCCCAGAGTTTCTCCAGGGATCCCGGCAGCCAAAGGCTGTGCCTTCCCGCTGGCAGGGAGGGAAAGCAGGGAGAGGCAGCAGCGAACTGGCCGGGCTGGTTCCCCGTGCTGCAGACACCGCGGGCTCCTCGGGGAGCAGCGCTGACTCACACAGCCCAGCCGGGAAGGAGCACAGGGCTGTGCCAGAGTCACCTCCCTGACCCTGGGCAGACTGCTGCTCCACAGCCCCCCTGACCCTGGTCATACAGACACTCTGACTCTGGATACACGGCTGTTCCACAGCCCCCCTGACCCTGGGCATACAGACACTCTGACTCTGGATACACGGCTGCTCCACAGCCCCCTGAGCCTGGGCACGCCGGCCCCCCCGACCCCAGACACACAGACACCCTGACTCTGGGCACACGGCCCCCCCTGACCCTGGGTTCAGCTGCTCCATGGCCAAGCCCCATGGCCTCCAGCCTCCCATGGCCCAGCTGAGCTGCCATAAGACACCACTCACAGACCCTTCTCCTTCAGCCTTCCCTTTAAATGACAGAGCCAGCGATTCCACTATCAAAAAAGAAAAGAATTAATCTCCTGTGAAAGCGATGGACTCCTTCCTTCCTCCTGAAATCCAGGCCTCTCTCGTCTGCCTCGAAGTAAAGGAGAGAGGTACTAAAGGCAGCAAAGGGAGAGGAGCAAAGGTCTGAACACTGCAGCCAGCTGCAGAGATTTAACTGACAAGACACTGGGATTTTCTTCCGTGCAAGCAAAAGCTTTGGGAAGGTCACCAGAGGCAGTTTTTGGCTGTCTTTATCCACCTCCTCCCCTCCCTCTGCAAACCTCCCCCGAGCAGAATAAATGAGTATTCTGCTTGGATAAAAGAACATGAGAAGTCATTCAATGAACTAGGACATCTCACAGGCCTCAGGAAAAGCAGCAGAGAATCAGCAAAGCTCCCAAGCATGCCCAGAGCCCACTCGGTGCCATCATCCCCTCCAGCTCCATTCCCAAGTTCTGCTGCCAGAGCCAGCACAGCCTGCTCCTCAGGAAGGGCCATTTCCACAGGCCCTGGCTCTGGGCTTGGCTGTGGTTGTGTGTTTACTCTCCATCTCCACTAGCATTTGAACTGTCTTGTCGGCAGCAACATTGCAATCAAGGTGGAGGCACGTAGCCAGTGACAGCTACTGGCCATGCCCAACAGCCCAGTTTCATATCTGGCTTTCTGGTCACTCACACTATGCCAGCCTTTTCTCTTTTTCCCACATCATTACTAAAGTTCAAACCAGTTTAATTTTGGACTGACAGTACATGCCATATTCATAAGGATTTAACATCATATTTTTGCTTGAGAAAAATAAAACCCCACCAAACCTAACCAAAAACGCTGAAAATCCCGGAATTCTGACCTGCACCAACACAAGTTCCTGGAGATGTCCACATGCTTGTTGTACAAGGTAGCAAAACACGTTCCTGCAGCAGGTCCTGGCAGCAGTGTCCCACACACGGAGCTGCTGCTCCTAGCAGGGCACTCCTGCCCTGCCCGAGGCTCCTGGAGCAGGGCACTGCCCCCGGAGCAGGGTCCCAGCCCACAGAGCCTGCCAGGACAGCTCTTTGCTCCTGGGGACAGCTTTCTGCTCCCGGGCACTGCTCTGCTCCCCGTGTGAGCACCTGAAAAGGAGCTGCTCATCCACAGCCATTCATCTAACCACCCAGAGCCACAGATTTGACTGAAAATGACAGAAAATAACTGACAGCAATACAGACTAAGGCTCACAACTACTCTTTTCCAGACAAGTATCATGAGTTCTGCTTGCTTTTGTAGGGGTCTTTTCTGTACCACATTACACTAAGTATGTCCTGCTACTAAAGCAAACTACTCTACCCTTAAGCCCACTGAACTCTCTGCACTAGCCACTGCTTTCCTGCACCAAACAAATAACCAAATGTTGCAGGACTTGATTTCTTGCTGCATCTCACTTAAGAAAAAAAAAAGCCCCATAACAAAATTAAGTCATTCCTCACACAGTCCCATCGTTCAGAACTGTTTTAGTTCTTCATCTGTACTAAATGTATTGAAATGATCTACATAAAGTGGAGCAGAAGTACATGAAGTTCTTATTTATGTTTTCTGTTCATTTAAAATGCAGCTTTTCTCCAGTCTTCTCTCAGTGCATGCAGATTTCTACCCCAAACACCAAACACACATTACTAATTAAGAGTACTATTATTTGTACATAGCATATGCTATCACTAAATATGAAAAAGACCTCAACATGCACTACAGATGCTGTTTTGCTATTGCAAGAAGCTTCTATAAAGAGGTAGTGTATCCTATAACTTTCCTTGTTTACGTTGTGTGACTGAATTCAACTGTTCATTATAAAAGGATCCTGCATTACTGTTGAAAAATGCAAACTCCAAAAGGTGTTATCTTGTTGACATTCTAAGAAAAATTAGAACAAATTCCCCCTTCTCATAGAAGATGATTCTCACAAAACTTTCTCCAACTGTTTTAAAGCAGAACTTCTGATATCAGTACTGCTATTTATGTTGAACATCTAACAAGATGAAAGGCAAAAAGACACAGTTTTTACTGGAAAGGGCCTATCAGCGTTTCTACCTTAATTAAAAATATTAATAGCATCTTATTTCAGCAGCAATAGAGCACTTCACAAGCAATTTCAATAGAAGGAGAAAGTTACTGCAATCTACCTTTCCACAGTCAGGTTACAATTATTTGCATGTAACATTGTAATGTTTAACAGAAACATTACAGGATATAAATGCCGACAAAAAGTTTTGCCCCCAAAACACACTCCCCCCACTTTTGACATGATGAACATGACTGAGTTATTGTCTCTTCATAAACTAAACAAGTACATTTATTAGGTTCTCCTATTTTTATCATAATGAACAATTATTTGTGTTGACCTCAAAAATACAGTTGCTAGTTAAGGGGAAAACATTATCATCCTTGTCATGTCCTAATCTCTAAACTCCAATTTATCAGAAATTGTCAATACTGAAAGAACTGAAAAGGCAGTTCATGCAACAGTGGTGCTCTCAGTCCAACCACACCTTTTCCTTCAAACAGTCGAATCTGGAAGCAATGACTAATGTAAAATTAACAGGGAGCGGGAGGCTATTTAGAAGAAGAAAAAAAGAGGGACAAAGGTCTATAGGGCAAACAGCGGCACTTCAGTAACACTCAGTTCCCTGCCCTGGTGAACTGGTGATGCCTCCTGAGCGTCAGGCGGGAGGAGAAATGAACCAGAGGGGGCTTGAGTCATCAACTCTGGTTTTTCTGCGCTGAACCAGCCTGGGCTCAGCATCAGCATTTATTTTATTGCGGCGAGACTTCATTTCCCAGCTCTCCCAGTCCAAGGCACGGCGGTCGCGCTCGGTAACCGGCACCTGCAGAGCACTTTCCGTTCCCGCACACACTGCAGCGTGCCCGAGGCACGGCCAGCCGGCGGCACGACCACGGCCCCGGCCAGCGCGGGCGGCTGTCCCCGCGGGCCACGGCTGTCCCCGCCGCGCCCACACCCCGCACGTGCTGCTCCGCTCCCCGCCCCGCCTATGTGATCGGAGACACGGGGAGAGAACACCGCCAAAAGTTACTACAGCCCCAGGAGCCGTGCCCCCGGTGCGCGGGCTGAGGATGCTCCGCCACTCCCCGGTACTCGGCGATGGTAGCGCGGCTCGTTCTGCGGTCACGCGAAGGGTGAAAAATCCATATTTAAACCCCATGCAGGGAACACCGCGACGG
>JANPWX010000597.1:114913-164739 GCA_024734555.1 Trochalopteron elliotii | reverse complement strand
ATGTGAGGAATCATAGAGCCGCCGCGGGAGCGGAGCGGGGCCGGGCCGGAGCCCCGGGGCTTGGCCGAGCCGCAGAGCCGGGTCCGTGTTCGGCACCCTGTGCCACGTGCTCCGGGATGGCCCTGTCGGGGCGGAGAGCTTGCCCCAGCTGACCGGTTGTGGTCCCGTCCCCCCCGCCGCTGCCGGGAGCCCCTGACCCGCGCTGTCCCGGTACCGGCAGAATGCATAGCCCGCGGCGCTGCTCAGACCCCACGGACTAAACCCAGGTGTTTGGGAAAGACGGGAAAACTCTTTCCATAGTGATTTAACATCCCACCATTTTAAGCTTCCAGTAGCTTAAAACTCTCTTGATGGCATGTGAGGAATCATAGATGTAGGAAATAAAAGCCAGCATCCCCCAAACCGCTGTAAAACAATTCAGTGAGGGTGTGTTACATGCTTTATCAACTTTTTGCATCCCATGCCTGTCCTGAGCTCACCATCTCGGTGTGTTTCGGGGGTCTCACATTCCCTTCCTCCCGGACAGACTGTCCCGGCGTATCCCAGGTGTGACTGCTTTTCCATTTACTTATTCCTCTCCTCCCGCCCTGCAGGTATGATAGCGATCCGCACTCTCCACTTCATTGAATGACACTGTAAAGGGCTAAGAGGAGCCAAAACCAAATGGCCACTTGAATCAGCAGCTCTTGCTCTTCAAGAGGTTGTTTTATTCACCCTCTTCCCCTGTTGTATTGAGGCAGATGATGTAGAAAGCCTGCTCTAAAGGAACATGAAAAAAGTATCCACTTTGTAACTTGTGCCTGTTTTCCAAGCAGCTCAGTTTTTTGGTTTAGTGCTCGATGGGGTGGACCATAGTTTTATTTTAGGCATAAGGACACATGAATTCATCTTGTGGTTTAATGGGTGCTAATGCTGCAGGTAGAACCATGTCCTTCACTGACCTCTGCTTAGGAGGGAACTGCAGGTAATAAGTAGGATGTAGCTGAGCATGGAGAGTCATCTTTAAACTCATATAGTCCCTTCTCTGAATTTCTCACTTGGAATGCAATCTGCTATATGGAAACCATGTAGGATACTGGTAAGTTATTTAACCTCTGAGGGGTTTGTTGCTATTTGTATGATTATTTGTATATTGAATAATGCAGTTGAAACTCCTACATAATGATGATATCCACATGGAAAATGCTTGGCAGCTGTAAACAGGAGCCTTGAGTCCTTACTGCTCTGAAAAGTCTCATGATTCATACCATGTAAACTACACATAAAATATTACCAAACCAGAATGGTGGTCTCTGTGTAGGAAATGGGAAACAGGAGCTGAGGGGAACAACAGTAGAAACTTAGTAAAGAAGAAAGTAGCAGGTTTAAAATAAAATAAGTAGGGGAAGGATCAAATGAAGGTAGGGAGATGGAGCAAAGATAAATTGTGAAATAACTAGGTCTAGAATAAAAGGAGGAGAAAGTGCAGGATGTGTGAGAACTGTGACCTTCTTTAGCTGTGAGGCTGCTTCTACCAAAAGTGTACTAGATTAATTAAATTAGCTTCAAATCAGTCTCAATTGGTTTTCACTGTATTTGGGTATTATTATGCTGCTTGGCTTTCTCAGATAGCAGCTTTTGGGAGATGAGGGATGTCCCCAGTAAATGGAACTGTTCCTGGATGTGTTGTGGGGGCTGTGGCAGGCCCAGGTTTGGGCAGGATGGGAAGGTGGTGCAGTGCCTTCCCCAGGCCTGCCCGGGTCTGGTGCCTCCAGGGCATCAGGAACGGGCTGTATCATCAGGGCCCTGTAGTGCAAGGTCTGCCTGTGCTTTAGAGTTTCCCATTGGGTCAGCTGGGAAAGGATAGGAAATGCTGTTGGGAAGGAGAAAAGCATCTTGAGTCGGTTTGTTTTGGCACAAAAGTAGAAAGAACTCAAAGTAACGTTTTGAGGTCCTGTCAGATTTGGAATTATGTTGAATGACTGTCAATGAGGAAAAGCTATTTCATTCTGTCTGGTATTGTTCATACCCTCATAGCTGGTTTGTGTTGGCACCCTGAGCAGCCAATACATTATCTAATTGACTGCTGTGTGTCCCAGTGCAGCAATCCTGTCCCACACAGGCTGTGGAAAGGCACCCCATTTTAACTTCCCAATGCAAAGGGCTGCATGGAGGGTGATTCTTTGATTTCTTATTGCAATGGCTGATAGTGGCCTTTGTCAAACATACATTAAAATTCTTACATAATTTTTAGAATCAGCAACAAGCAAGTACAGTTTCTTTTTATTCACCTTCTTCCGGATGTGACTTGCAAGTATGATGGTTTGTTTCATCCCCTTTTGGAAATCCACAGTTCCAGTAAGTAGTAACAGCCTGGTCTCATGTTTTCCTTTGGGACCCTACTGATTTCTCTTGAGCCTTAGATCTGACCCCTTAACAATCCAGTGGTTTAGATAGCAATGTTGTTAACAGGTATTTGCTGGTTCTTTTGTTGCTGTTGTGCTTCTTCAGCATTTCTAGTCATTAATATGTTTTTCTGCTTTGTTTTATCTATTCTGAAATTAATCCATAATCAAGTCTTGTTTTATAATATATATTCCACAGATGTTCACAGCCTTTGTAGAACATTGACATGTCTATCTTTTAATTTTAGTGATAATTATCAGTCACAAAACCAGTGTTGCTTTGTTTCTTGGTGGTTTGTTTTGATTTTTTCTCTTTTTTCTGCTTTTTGTTTTGTTTTTGTGAATTTGGTTGGTTTTGTTTTGGGGGGTTATTTGGGGTGGGGTGGGGGGTGTGGTTTGGTTTCTTCTGGAAGCTATTTAATGCTACCCACTTTAACTGTTATCTCTTCCAGAACTGAATTTAAGAAGGTTTGGGAAAAGAATATCTAGATGAGAGAGTGATGCTCATTGCAGGCTAACACAGCACATGAGCAGCTGTTTAGGGCTCACATGGGGAATTATTTAGATGGGTGGGATTTTTCCTCTTATTAAAACCTACAATTTGATTTTGAAAGTTACTTCAAGCCATCGTGTTGATGTCACAGCAACTCAGTCAATCACAATACAAATGATTTTGGGTGATTTTGAAACTGTAATTTCATTTGGTATAGAAAGCACTAAATGTTCTCCCAGTTTTAATTGTTTAACTGGGGAGGTAAGGCACCTAACAGGTCTGAGGAAAGTGGTGGGCTGACATTTTGCTTTTTCACTGAGGGCTTTTATAGAAATGTTCTATTTCAGACAGTGCCATTCAAAATTACTGCTCTGCCGTGGATAGATGTTACTGTTTCCCTGTGGTAAAACAAAGTAATGAGGAAAACTATTGGATACTGACAGGTTGCTTGCACTTTCTTTTTTTCTTGCGTGGCTTTGAAGCATCAGGTAGGAGTATTTGATTGTAGATGGTGCACAGTGCTCAGCATGCCCAGCAGCCTTCACTGCAGAGCTGTGCTCTGGCTCAGCCCAGCTGCCACAGGAGGGACAAGGATGCCCTGGAATGATCTCTCTCTCCAGCTTTCCTGTGCCAGCATCAGAATCTGTGCAGGGAGCTGCCTACAGACCTGATCCAGCTTCCCAGAAACCTCCCTGGCATAGATGCCCTTGTCTTTTCAGGGGGATCAGTTTTCCTGAGCGCACACAGTTTTCCTGAGTTCCTGCCTGTGATGCCTGCACCAAGGAATGTGCAGCCACGTACAGCAGGAGTGCTAAAGGTTCTGCCCTCCTGGGTACCTGTTTCAGCAAAATGAAGCAGGTTTGGGGAATAGCAGCTTGCTGACCTGTAGTGGAAACTCAGTAACCTTTTCTTGGCAAGCCCCAGGAATCCTGTCCCAACGTATTGTTCCAGCTGGCAGTGGGTCCCAGGAGTGGGGTGAGGGTGTTGTGTTTGGGGCAGCAGGAGAAGGGATGTCCTGAAGGGAGCTGTGCTGCTGAAGCCAGCTAATGGTGGAATAGCTTTCATCACATGTGCACCCCTAAGTCAGGGCTCCTCTTGGATATTGCAGCACCTGGAAACAAGCAGGCAGCTTGGCAACAGCCAAGTGGATGATTTGGAGAAAAGATGGCAGGAAATGCTGAGTGGGGTTCCAGTAAAGACAAGGTCATCAGCAGTTGGTCTGTTGTGTGGGTTTTCATGTCCTAAGCTTGTATGTGTTGTGTAAACAACCTTAAAGAAACCCCAGCAACCAAAGCCCATAACAACTCCCCCCAACGCCCACAAAGAAATAAAAAAACCCTCACCATCCCAGCTCTGGGCAGTGCAGGTACTAATATCTGCTCAGGGACAGATATCTGCTAAATAATAATATCTGCTAAATAATATCTGCTAAAATCCTTTGCAGTTTCTACCAACTGCTACAGTTGCTGGACAAAATATTACCCATCTTCTTACTAGTTTGTATATGAGGCTGGAAAAAATGTTGATAAATTAACCAAATTGTAATCTTTCTTACCAGACCAGGGCTACAGAATGTCAGACTGAAATCTAGAGGTACTTCTGAATAAAGAGGCAACAAAGCAAATGTGCATGCAGAAAGATTATTTGATTCATGCCTACGGACTGTACATTTCTAATGGCTGTGACTGAGAGACCCCAGACAAGGATGAGTGGCTTTCTGTAGTAGGATATCAGACAACATTATGTAATAATTTAAAGTGAAATTGTGCCAAATGCTTCCCTGCACATAACTCTGGGAATTTGGCCTAGCAGAATTGGCAGAAGCTGTACAAAATGATACTAATGCTCCTGACAAAATAAGCTGCAGTGGCTCCTAAATCATATGAATTATCTGTCCCTCTGGCTGGTCTCTCACAGGCTGCAGACAAACGTTCTGCTCTGACTCCCACCGCTGAGACAAAAATCATCTGGGCTGCCTGACAGGACAGTGACAGAGCAGTGGGTGCCAGCACAGCCTCCCAAGGTCCCTCAGGGTCCTGTGCCTATGTCCCCTGCAGCTCGGGGTGGGCAGTGACATGTGACCTGGGGCAGGTGAGGGCAGAATTGCTCTGAGGTGTAACTACAGGTGTGCAAAGGGCTGCACCTCCAGACAGCCACAGTTCCTCACAGGTCAAACAGGGAAAAGCATCTTGGCTTAAGGAGGAATTGGACTTATCCAGACAGAGTCATATGTTCTTGAAGCACTGTTAAACTGTTCTGCCAACAACATAAACTAAGCCAGCTGACTTCTGCCTGCACTTCATTAGGAAATGCGTGCAGAAATTGGTTTGTCAGCAGAGCTGTGAGCAAGAGGCCTCCAGCAGTGGGGCAGGAAACCCTTCCATACACATTTGGGATTGTTAAGTAAAAAAACATCAGTAACAAAGCTAGCAGGAAAATGGGGTAGGAAGAAATGCTTTCATTAAAAATACTACACAGAAGGCAATAGTAAAGACAGGGGCAAGTGCAAAAGGTGAAGACAACTTAAAATTACCTTTTTAATTCCTTAAATAAGGAACCTGACTCCTGTTTCCCTTCCTGCTTTGACAAAATCTGAGATCTAGCTAAATACAGAAGATAAAGCTATTGTGACTCTCAGACCGTGTATTTCCAATTGTGCATTTTGCAGCAATGGAAACAAAATCACATTGGTTGGTTTATCTGAAGAGCAATGGGACTGTGATTGAGCAACTGGAATCCAAATATGTTGCACAGATATTTTAAAGTCCAGCCTTCAGTAGGTTTCTGGTTTCTGGTTTTGGTTTTGTTTTTTTTTTTCTTTTAAAGTGACTCAATAACTTCAACCTACTCTGAGCTTCTTTAACTGTCTTCCATTGAACTTCTGCTACTACTTAATATTGACTATTTCAGTATCTGATGGTCTAGTCCATGTGGTGCTTCTTGCAGAACACACTGTTCTGCTGCAGCTCCTTTTGAGGTCTAGCTTCTTAACTAACCCTGCATGTAAAATTGCATCCTTATTCCACTGGCCCAGGGTGTTATACGTGGGCTCTGTCTCTGAAATTCCTGTGGTACAGTGCAAGTCCTGCCTCTTGATAAGAAATGCAAAGCCCAGGTACTTTGTTGTATTGCAGAGAATGTTGATTCTCTGCAGTTTTGTCTTACAGCATCTTTGCTTCTGTTGTGCTAAGTGAATTCTGTGGATTTCAGTGTTTTTTCTGATGGATGCAGAGCAGCAGAGGGGTGAGTTGCTCACTGCACCATTCCAAACAAGCCTTTGCACACAGCCTAGTCAATAGCAGGTGTGCTTTACAGGCCAGGCAGCCACAGGTCAATTTAACTAAATGTATTATTTCTTAAGTAATGGAGAAAATTGTAGGGTCCTATAATGGATAACTCGGCCTCACATTTTTCAATTATTCCCATTATTCTTTCATATATTCAAGCATATTGTTTAGTTTTCTAGCTTTTGTTGTACATGGAGGTAATAAATAGAAATCTAGATAGAACATTAATAAAAACAACATATGACAAAGTTCTGCAAATCTCTTGTGTTACAAAAGTCTGTAAATGATGCCTCAGAATTTTTGTCTTTAGCTCAGCTAAGCTGGGCTTTGTCCAGGTTTGTCCTGCTCATGCCAGGAATTGCCCAAAGGAGTTGTGGGTGCCCCTGGATCGCTGGGAATGTCCCAGGCCAGGCTGGACAGGGCTTGGAGCAGCCTGGGACAGTGGAAGTGTCCCTGCCCAGGGCAGGGGGGTGAAGCTGAAGGAGCTTTAAGATCCAACCCCAAATGCTCTGTGATTAACTACTCAAAGCATCAGAGCATTTTCTCATTTCATCCTCTTTCATTTAAACCTTGCACATGCCAGGTGTGCTGGCTGCAGCAAGCCAGCTGTGTTTGGTCACTGGAAATGGACTGTGCATGTTTTGTTTGAAACAAAACAACAGAAAATGGCTCCTGACTCACTTGATCCGAGGTGATGTGAGTGACTTCGTTTCCTGCCCTTTTTATGTCAATTTACCAACTTCTAAAACATTTACTTCCTTTTTTTTATCTGCTTGCTTCAATGTTTTTTCTAAGTGTTCCTAAAGTCTATTTCCTCTTGGATTTTCTAAGAATATTCCAAGAATGGAGAGGAAATAGAGTTCCCTTGTGATGTGCAGATCCTCAGAAAGCAGAGGAGCTGCTCCCTGCTCCTGCGGTGTGACAGAGCAGTCCATGGAGCTGATTGTTTTAAGTGTTACTCAAATTGATCTTCCTACTTTGGATTAAGTTTTACTTAATGAGGAAGTAATGAGATTATCATAGACAAAAAGGACTATGTCTCTTTTGGGAACATACCTTTTCTGAGACTTGACTTTATTTCAAAGAGAGCTATAATTCTTTCTTTAGGGAAATGCAAATTTAAATTACAATCAGACAATGGGATTTTTCTAGCAACTGTTTTGACACCGAATGATAGAAGTATTTTACTGTGTATTTTCTTCCTGGGGAAAGGATTGACTGCTGCAAGATTAACACGTTCTGGATGGGTGCCATTTTCAGATAGTTAGTTCAACTAGAAGAGAAAGGATCTGATTAAGGGATCAAGCTCATTATTTGTTTGTTGTTTGTACTCCACGCCCTACAATGGGAGTGAATCTTTGCCTCTTTTCCCCAACAATAACTAGGAGCAGAGGGTTTAACAACTGCATATTAATATTCCTTTTCTTTAAATGAAAACATGCTGTAGCTAAGCAATTAACATTTCCATTAAACTTTAAAATCTTTTCAAAAGCCTTCCACAAAACATCCAAGACATAGCCAGACATTCAAATGAGAGCACTGAGAATAAGGGACTTCTGGGTTTGGGGATTTTTTCTGAGTTCATATTTTTAAGGAACATCTGCTCTGATGTATAATCCAAGTTCCTGTTGATGCTGTGTTCCAAGTTCTCAGTGGTTCAGCTCTGGTTTTTAGTGGTGTACCCCCAGGAGCGCATTAGGTGAGGCACAGAGAGGATTGTAACAGCTGCTGTCACAGGATTCTGCATCCTTCATCCACACAAACCTGGAATGCCTGCTGTCCTGTCACTGCTGATGCCATTAAATTGTGTTTTGTCAAGACTTGATTCATATTATTGATTAGTACATTTAATAATGTGAGTGATTTAATACATGCACAAGAAATTATGTTTCAAAAGGCATGTCTGGGTCTGTGCCTCCCTGCCAGAAATCCATCTGGCCTTGAGGAGCAGCACTTTAGCTGGGAGGAAAAAATGTCCCTGGTGACCCAGATCTGCAAGGATTGATGTATGCAAACAACTTGTTGAATGGAGACACTGGAATTAGGCTCCTTTAAAACCACTGGTTAAATTCACTGGGAGCACTTGTGGAACCAGGGCCTGAACTGGACCTGAGTCATCCCCAGGAGCAGCCTGGGGCAGGCACCAGGCTTTGCTTCCTCCAGGAATGCTGGCTGACAAGGGGAATTTAATTTCTATTTAAATGAAATGAAGGAGGATCTTGCCTCAATTTTGGCTGTTCCCATATATAAGAATAAACATTGGTCATATACCTCAGACACCAGCAAGGGCTTACATTAGGAATGCACTGAAGAGTTTGGTTGAATTGGAGATGAAATCTTTTAAGAGATCACATTTTTATTGCCTAAAAGAGTTTGGTGAATAGTGAAATACTAAATTGTCAAAGGAGCAGAATAATAGAATTGATAAACCTTGTGCTTTTTACTGCTGCTAAAAGATTTAGCTGTGGTTGGCTGTAGGCAGAGCTGACTTGGCACTCTTGGGGACCGATTTCTATGTACATGGACTTCTGCTTGGTGGCTGGTTGATCTTCTGCACTTTTTCTTTCTAAGATGCATCAAGACTCCCAGTCTAGAATCTGCAATGAAGTTTGAGCAAAGCTTTGAGGCAGGGTATTGGAATTTGGGCTTAGATGGACTTTTATAGTATTGGAGAGGTTTCTAGATATATCTACATTAAAGCAGAAATAAATTTAACTGGCAGTGCTTTTATAATTTTGATTAGTACATTTTCTAGTTACTGAAGATGAAATACAGGTTTATATGAATCTTGTCCTTTTCCAAAACCATCTTAGCATTCCCTTTCAGTGTTTTGGTGAGGTCACAATGTTGAATAACAGAAAATAATGCCAGCGAAAGGCTGAGATCAAATACAAGTGTATGACATTTTGGAAGAGAGAAATGGGTTGGCTGGAAGGGAATAAGGACTTGGTTCATCAAATACAGGAGCCCTAAGTTTACAGGACATGGCCAGCAAATTTTTTTGCATCAGTTCTCTTCTCAAGATGTATTCTCTTGATTTCTTTTGAAAGGAAGTGAAGCTAAGGTGAATATGTGTGAAGTTTTGTTGAAATACTGACATTAAACCAGAAACATGTCAGTAGAAAGAAGATATTTACAATTTGCCAAATGAACAAAGGAATAACCCAGAGGGGTAGCTCTGCTGCTGCTAATCTTACTAGTATCCATAGTTATTTTCCAAAAAGGGCAGCATGTCTTGTGTCAGAAGCCTGTCATTTAGAGCTGGCCAGATGGGCCCAGATTAGGATGATGGTTCCCAAAACGAGTAATGCAGGAGAGTGACGCTGATGTGGCAGCTGCACAGGGAACTGTAATAAAAGGTTTTAATAGACAGAAGTGCCTGTGATGGATCCAATCTTCTTAGAGCTTTTGAGTACTCCCAATTTTCCATCAATGTTATTTTTGCCTTCATTATATGGTGTAGATGAGAGTCACTGTAGTATTCCCTTCCCAAGTTTCTCAGTAGAGGCAGTGCTTGGATGGTCAGAAACAATAAAAGCAGGAGAAACACTGAGAGTGTAGAGCAGAGGGCTGGATGCAGAATGGCAAACAGCTCACAGGAAATACACTGTAAACTCTCTTCAGCTGCAGTCTCACCCTTTTATTTGACTGCCAATAGCTCTCTGTTAGAGTAGTCCCCTTTACATTTCTTCTGCTGCTCTTCCTTCCCACCTTCCTGTTGCACTGTGCCATCCTTGGAATTTGTGGGGATAAACTAGTTCATCTCACTAGAACAGTGAGGAAATAACTCCACACAGGAATAAATTTTGCTGCTCTACTATTTGCTGTGGTGCTGCTTGCTGTGGGACCAGGCAAATGTCAAAGGCATGACAAAGAGATGGAATTCTGTGTGTATGAAATTTTGGCACAGTCTGGCTGGGTTTGAGGAAGAGCCTGCTGGACATGACCTTCCCTTTCTGGTGTGACTCAGCTGTTGATTCAGTTCAACTGAAACACCTCAGGTGGATCTATTGCTTTTATTTCCATGCAAGGGGTGTGATGACACCAAGGCTTAATTGAAAGTAAGGGGTTTGACACATAAAAGACATTTTTTTTCATGTGTTGTGTAACTTAGTGCATCTGAAACATCCTGTTTGACCCATGATGATGTGGGTACTTGGTACATGCTGCTCAGCAAGACTGAGCCTGGCTGCCTGAACAACTGACCTGGTTTCACAGGTGTTACACAGAGGGGGTTAAAGGGACCTGGGCAGTCTCCAGATAGCAGAAGAGTGATCTTTTCAGGCTTAATTTCTATAAAGCAAAGGACACCTCAAAACCTGATCTTACATTTGGATCAGGGACTCATATTTTGAAAAGCACAAAGCAAAGAATAGATGAGCTGTGTCACAGCATTACATTTTCATCAAGGAAAGAGTATTTTGTTTTCTTGGCTGCTAAATGGTATGAGGCACTTGAAATCTCCTAAAGTGAAAGATAAACTTGAGGAATTTCTATCTAAATTGCATTTTTAGTGAGATGTGCCTCTTCTCAGAAAACAATAGATATTTTTGAAAGTTTTTAGATTGCATCCACAATTGGTATTCTCAAAACATGTTTGTTTCTCAACAGGTATAAAAAATACATAAAAAACAAAAATGGGTGAACTGGACCATGGAACACTGTTTTCAGATCATAGGATTAGTGGTGGAGGTATGTATGCTGTCATGTTTAATTGTTTACTCGACTGTTTATGAAACACTCTGTAACTAATGGCCTCATATAGGAGCTGCTTTAGCACTCTGGTTATAGTTTGGGTTGGAAGGGACCTTAAATCCCATCCAGTGCCACCCTGCCATGGGCAGGGACACCTTCCACTGTCCCAGGCTGCTCCAAGCCCCAATGTCCAGCCTGCCCTTGGGCACTGCCAGGGATCCAGGGGCAGCCACAGCTGCTCTGGGTACCTGTGCCAGGGCCTGCCCACCCTCCCAGGGAGGAATTCCTTCTGTAGCTCCTGTCCTGTCTGTGCCCACTCTCCTTTCAGGTGGCAGCTGCTGCCCCCCAAGCTGTCACTTAGGGATCCTGGTACAGAGCCTTTCTGTTTCTCATATTAACCCCTTTATACATTGAGGGGCTGCAGTAAAGTTTCCCTGGAGTCTCCTCTAGGCAAACATCCCCACCTCCCTCAGCCTGTGTTCACAGGAGGGATGTCCCAGCCCTTTGAGCATGTATTCCCATGGTCTCTGGGCCATGTTTCTGTGCACCTGGGCTGGGGTTGTTCTCTCAGGGGCAGAGGGGCAGATTCTCCCCTGGCACTGCCTCTCCTGCTGCCAGGCTCAGGCTGCCTCCCTAGGCTCCAGGGGCACCTTGCCCCACTTCATGCCCAGGTTTTTGCCCTCTGGGGGCACCTGGCCCCATTTCATGCCCAGGTGTTTTGCCCACAGGATTCCAGGGTGCTCTGCCCAGTCTCTGCCTGTCCCGGGGCACTGCCTGGCAGGGACACTTGGAGAAATCCTTCCCCAGGGAGGCACGGGCTGGAGATGTGTTGTCAGGCTTTGTGCAGCAAATGGAAATCCTGGGGGAGGCTTGAAGGAGGATCGTGGGATGGCTCTGCAGGATTTATTTTACCTTTTACCCCTCTGTAAAACCACGTCAGGCACAGCACTCCCAGCCATGGGGCTTAGTAGGGAATGCAGGAACATTGGGGCCAATTTCACTACTAAAGAGAACTAAAGCAGAGGTTGTAAGGAGATGCGCATTCCTCATCCCTGTAAGCCTCCCAGTTTATGTAGAATGACTGAGTATCAGTGCATGAGATCTTCACAGTGCTAGGGCAAAAGTTCAGGTAGTTCATTTACAATTGCAATTGTACCTCAATTCTATACCTTTTAGAAAAAAACTACTCCTGTTGCTCAACCCCGAGGTTGCAATAAACATTGAGGCAGTTTTCCTATCAGTGCAAGAAGGATGCATTTATTGAAACCTAGGTATTTCTTTATTAGAAGTTATTAAAATGCATGTAAATGCAATTTAAAAATGAATAACTAAATTCACATGTACACTATGCTTTTCAAATTAACTTTTTGTAAACAGACAACTGGTAACTGTTTCTTATATAATTTCCACTAGTTTGTTTGCTTTAAATTGTCATTCGCCAACTAAATATTGGTATGAGAACTTGTAGTGTTGAGAACATTGGTTCTGATTTCTATCTATGAAGCTTTCGTTTTATGCCTTGCACTTCAACTTTTACTCAAGAATTTGAAATGACCTTATGTGTTTTATATGATAACTAGACAATTTGGTGGTTCCTGCAAGAAATACTCTTTGCAGCCAGAAGTACAAACCTGTTGACTACGAACATCTGTATGAACTTGCTGCTGAGGCAAAAATGGCCTCTGCACAAATTCAGTTAAAGGTATGATTTCTGCTTTATTTGTAATGTGAATGCTTTTGAAATCCTGTGACCATATTTCTTGTCCCTGCCCCAAGGAATCTGAGAACAAATGGGGAACACAAATTTCTGTAACAACATTCAGGCAGAGAGGGTCAAATATGAAAGTTTATCCTAGCTATACTGTGATTTGCATGTGTTAATGTCAATGTGTGGACTTTCTTCAGATCAGGGATGCAAAATATGTCTGGATTCTACTTCCTCAAAAGACAGGAAAAATTTGTATTTTACGGCCTTGAGGAAATTCACCCAAACTTATTACACAATCCTGGGGTAATGAAGAATTTGTGGGATTAAATGGGAAGGGAAGGCTGATCCAGAAAAAAAGCCAAACAAAAAGATACAAAGTGAGGATTTCCAAAAGTCAAGTGGAGGTAGATCTTAAAAAGAAGATTAAAAATGTCTAATAACCATAATATGTAAATGTAGAGCAGACAGAAAGGTATAAATTGGTGCAGAACATCACAGGGGGTAAAGACAGGAGGAGCCTTATTTAATCTAGAGAAGGATGACAGTGAATGAGAGAAAAAATACATACTTTCTTTATAATATTGCTTCTTTTTGTGCAAGTAAGTATCATATATCAAAAATTCTGGCAGATATTGCTTCATGGATTGGCAATACCAAATTCTACTGAATTCATTCAAGCTTTATTTCTATTTTTTTCCCCACCTTCTCAAGTGTTTTCCAAGTGAGTAGGTAGTAAAATATATATATGCTGAAAGCTCCAGAGAGACTAGTATGTGTTCCACCTACCACTTTTTGTTGCTGATTCAAGCCATTCAGGTTTTGAAGAGCTGGGTTACCCTTCCTTTGAGGTAGAACCAAAGAAACGAATGGTAAATCAGTTGCTGACTGCTTAAGAAATAAAAAGACAGCACAACAAGGAAAAAAGATAATATTGCAGCAGTTATACATAAATGGCATTGCTGTTGCTGTAAACTAATTTCAAGAGCATGTTAAATTTTACATACAAAACTTTGTTTCACTTAGTTTTAGAATTGGTTTGAAGATATAACTATTTTCAAATTGCTTTAAATACAATTCTGTTTGCTTAAGTCTGACTTCATATAAGAGTTTTTATATTGTAACAAAAGAAAGAAGTAACAGTAACATGTTTCATGAAATAGAGGAAATTAAGAGGAAACTATAAATAACTTTTAAAATGTGAAAATATGTAAACAATAGAAGTGAGACAGTATCTTTGATTCATAATTATTGTAACATAGCGATTGAAAGCATGGAACTGGTGTGTTCAAGCTCCAGGACAGGCCCACATGCAGCCCCTGGAAACACCTTGTGTCCCATTCACAGGCACACAATGTCCCCACAGCCCCTATTGCAGCTTCTCACCCCAAAACCAGCCCTAGGGCAAGCTGGGTGCCCAGCACAAAGGATCAGCCACATTCCAGCTGGCGTTTTCCTTGTGTGTCTGCCTGGGCACCAGGTATATTCACCTGGGGTATTGAGCCAGGTATATTCACCTGGGGCACTGAACCAGGTATATTCACCTGAGGCACTGAGCTCAGATCCATCTGACCCGTGTGTTTCTCGTATCTGAAGGAGGATTTTGGCTTTGTTGCTGGGTGCTGAGAAACTGTGACTGGGGAGTGTTCAAGCCCTTCCTCGTCTGTGTGTGAGTGCTGCAAAGAACAATCCTACACCTTTCACTGCTGGTGTCCCCAGCCCAGCTGGGGCACAGTGGGGACGTGCTGGGGGATATGTCTGTGTGTGTGTGGGTGTCTGTGTGTGTTTGTGTGTGCCTGTGTGGGTGTCTGTGGGTGTCTGTGTGGGTGTCTGTGGGTGTCTGTGTGGGTGTCTGTGGGTGTCTGTGTGTGCCTGTGTGGGTGTCTGTGTGTGTTTGTGTGTCTGTGGGTGTCTGTGTGTGCCTGTGTGAGTGTCTGTGGGTGCTTCTGTGTGGGTGTCTCAGGTGAGTTTGTGTCCTGTCTCTCTGGGTGTGTCTGTGGGTGTTTTCTCAGTGTTTCTGTGCATTTGAACGGACAGGGGCCGTGGTGAGTTTGTGCAGCTTTGCCCTGGGTAGGAAAGTTGCAGGTTGTTTCCACCTGAGCCAAGTGGAATCCCAGCATTTTTGACTCAGAACATCATTCCTTTGCTGAACCAGATGTGGCGTGAGATCTTTATTTATTTCTCCCTGTTATGAACTAAAACAAGACATCCCCATGTGTTTTTCTTGCCTTGCTGCCATTTTGCCACAGGACAATGTATCACATGGATGGGGAGAAAAGAGTCTGTGCCTGAGCTGAGGGAGCTGCTGGGTGCAGACAGGAGTTCTGGAGGAAAGGGATGGCAGGGCAGCACAAAGAAAGAGTGGAGGGGAGCTTTGTCTTTGTCCTCAGCATGCATCCAGAGGCAGAGACAGTCTCAATGTAGGAGGGTGAGAGGAAACCACTTGTCTTGGGCAGCCTGGCAGCCACAGGCTCCTGATCCTCTTTCCTTCACTGCTGGCTGGCCAGAGTCATCTGGTTCCACTCCAGCAGCCTTCCCCTGGCAGTCTTTACTCTGCTTTAAGCAGGAGCTCCATCTGTTTCTAAAGCAGGTATTCCTATTTTATCCAAAGTGTGAAGCAATGGTTTTGTGAAGTCCTCAGACAGTTTGAGAGCCTCTCTAATTGGATAGATTTTGTAAAAAACCTCCTTTTTAGTAATATATTTTTGAAATTCTTTTTCTTGACATACTTTCATTCTTTCATCTTCCCACCTGTAAGAAAGTATGGTTTTTGTTCTCCTGCTTATCTTTCCTTAACTTTCCCTCCAGGGACATAGGGATGGGAAAGGAAGGAAGAAAATGGACTCTTTTTTTCTCTTTCTCCTCTCATTAATTGTGATTTGAAACACAACAAGCTTATTTAATGAAAATTGATTACATTTGAGCCCATTGTTCTTTAGAAAAACAGTTTTGAAAAAAGCTATTAGGTTCATCATTCTGTATTTAAAAGTTTCCATGTGAAGGCATTTGATAAAGCTGTTGAATATGTTCAAAACACAACCTTTAATTTTCCCTGCAGATTAAAAAAGCAGAGCAAGTTTCAAAAATTAGCAAAGAGCAAATGCTGCTGAAACAGCATCGTCAGGTGTGGTGGCAAGAGTATAAAAGACTGAGTGAGAGCAGGTAAGGGCTGAGGAATCTGAGTGAGTGGTTACTGAAGAGACTTCAACAGACAGTTTTTGGGCTGGCATGCTTGATTCAAGGGACACTGAGAAAAAAAGATTATAATACCTGATGTGAAGGTGTTTTAGTGTGGGGAATGAAGGTTCGTGATCCACATGGAGGGGGTCTGTGACATGAAGAGCTCACCTGAGGGCAGGGAGGACAGGGGATGTTGCTCTCAGAGCTGTTCTGTTGATCTGCAGCATCTGAAGAATGTGTCTTTGGAAGAGTATCAGAAGTTTTCAGATGCTTTTTATTTCCTTTAGAGTCTGTCTCTAGCTGTGTGTTGAGGTCACCACACAGGGGGCATTAACAGTGCTCATGTCTATTACCCTGTGTACTCAACAAGAGCATTTGTGGCTTCTTTACCACCTTTGTGTCCAAGTCCTTCACTTCATACATTCCCAGGCAAAGCATTCCCCCTTTTATGTAATTATTGGAGTTTTGAGGCTCATGACTCTTGCAAAGGTAATGAATAAGAAATTAAAGCTTCTGCAAAATTCATGTTCATTTCCTTCAGGCAAAAAGCAGAAGAAGAAATGAAGACTTTTCTTGATGAAGAAAGCCATAAGAACAACTTCTTTTTTGATCTGAGGGACTTGGGTAAGAATTTGTTATTAATATCTAAATTTTTTTTTAAATATTCAGCATTATCTTGATTGTTCATTTGGGTTTTTAAATCCCTTTCTTGACAGGTTTAGATTTACAGAGCACAGTGGTGCGTAACATTTTTTGTGTGTTTGAGAAAGTTTTATGTTTCATACAGAGCAGAAATTGTCCAAGGACCGGGACACTTATCAAACAGATGCTTTAGCTCCTGTCTGGCAGCTGAAGGAGGATTTGAAACTCAAGCTGGCTAAAATGCAGTGCTGCCTCTCAAAAGAATCTTGTCAGAAACCCGAGATCAATTCAGCTGAGGTGTTACAGCAGGTTGGTATTTTAACTTTATTTTTACAGTTTATTATCACCATATTTTTAGCATTTTTGTTTATTTTTTGTTGAACTTTGAGAGTATAACTCACAAGCAGAGTGTGCCATAAACCCCCCTTCTTATCATGGTGTAAATCTGCTCACCAAAATCTGTAAAAGTGTAGCAGTGTAGGGCTGGAAATCTGACTCTGTTTCTAAATAAGAGTTTTCATATTGTAACAAGAGGAAGAAATAACAGTAACATGTTTCATGAAATAGATCAAATTTATGAAGAAGCAACAGAAGGCAATTTTGGAAGGTCTCATCCTTGAAAGTCTGGCTTTGGAAAGAGAGCTTGAAGAATACAAAGAAAATGTAAGCTTTTCCTTCTAGGTTCAAGTAGGAGCTTATTGGGGGGGTAAATATGGTGCAGAGTAGTGTCCTGAGCAGCATTTCTTCATGGCAGGCATTAGTGCCCTCTTCTGAAGAGAAAATTGGGGTTTTCCTTGAAATTCCTCCCGAGCTGCTGTCCCTGGAATGCCCCTACCCTGAGCTGAGGGCCTTGCTGGTGGAGGAGTACCAGGAGCTGGCCAGGGGCTACTGGGCAAAGCTCCAGGAGGTGGATCAGCAGCTGGAGGCTCTGTCCAGGTACTGACATGTCTCTGCATGGCTTTTTGGGGTGAAATGTGTCCTGCAGTGTGAGCTGTGAGCTGTGGGTGCTGTGGCTGGCTTTGCCCCGGGGCTGGTTCTGTTCTGTGCAGAGCAGTGATTGCCCAGCCTGGGCTTGGGCAGTTCACACAGCTGAGAGGGAAAACAGTGCTGGCAAGAGCTGTCAGCTGAAATTACAAACTACATGTCTGGTGGATTAAGGAACCAACAATCTGGTGTGCATCAAATGTCCTTTCATGTGCTCTTGCAGGAATGGAAATTCTGCATGGTACTTACACCAGCACAATTATGACAGAGAAGTGCAGCCCCTCCAAGACATACCTCCAGTGCTTTTATCCATAAAACAGATTAGAAGGTCCAAACTTTTCACAAATTTTGGATCACTGCAGTAATTGTCATCACAAATAAATGTAAAAGATGTAAATAGCTTTGATTCAGATGACCAAAAGGAGGAGAGATTTTTCAGTAAATGAAAATGTTTATTGAAAGGGCAGTATTCATAATGATCTAGAAATGTAATAAATCTGAATATTAATAATAAAAAGCTTAGCTTTTCTGCTGAGGCTGTCTAGAGCCCAGGAGATACTGGGTTGCAGACGCTGGATGGCCCTTGACTTCTTTTTGCCATCTCCTGATATTTCTTTGGATGGCTTCAGGTTGCCAAAAGACTGAGAAAGGATAGGCCAGTGGAATGGTTTGAAATCTGGGCAGGAAAAACTGGGGAGAGCAGGAAAGTCCCTGAATTTCTTTGGTGAAATCACATGTTGCTTCCAAATCTGTTTTCTGTATACACACACAGTGCTGTGTTTGTTCTGTCCCTGCTGCTGAGTGAGTTTGGTGTGCTGGAACAGGCTAAAGATGCTGGATGCTATAATCTACTTACATTTTGTACAGATTGTACAAACATTCTGTATGTTCTTCCTGTGTTACCTGACACCTCTGTATTATTACTAGAGCATCCTAACTGTTAAACATGACATTGAAAATTGTGTTGATTTATCCTGTATTTATACCATGTATGAAGCCACAAATGGCAAATTTAAGCAGCTCTTTTGCTGCTCTCTCTGATATTTTGTTATAGTTTCTCTTACAGAGGTTTTAACAACCTCAGTGAGAAAACCTGTGACAAAAGCTAAATCACCAAATGTGTACAAAGTCTTTCTAGTGGTTTTAATCAAAATTGTGTCAAAGCTTATGATGAACACAATTTTGGTGAAAATCCATAAATTAAAATCCTCGATTCACAGAGCATGTGTGCTACTGAATAATAGACAGACATGGATATAGACAACATAATTTCTGAAAATGGTTGAAAAATCTGTTGTAATATTTTCACTGAACATAGGCCAGGTGTGAGTTTAGGTCTGGAGCTAGCTAATTTTGCACCAATAATTAATTAATATTGGGAGTTAAAGATAAAATGCCATATTTGCAATGGAAAGAATATCAGTATTAGACTGAACACATGTGCAGTGGCATTTTGAAGGAAGGAGGCTGTGATCTCTAGGTGGGAAAAAAGCAGTGGATGTAGCTGGGGACAGGCTGGTGCTGGGGCAGGAATCTGCTGGAGGCTGAGAGAGGCTGCAGGGCCACAGACCCAGTTTGGGCCAGTGCTGAGAACTGGAAATGGAGCGAACCATTAATGAACCATCAGCAATCATCTCAGGCATTTTATTTAAAACTAGACCTTGGGAACTTTTGTTTGCCTTCTGGTCTCCAAATCTTTAATGTATTGCTCATTTATGTTCCAATGATTTTATCCACAACAGCATTAAAAATGAGTTTTCAATTTTAAAAAAGAAAGACTTTGTTCTTACAACATTGCTTTCTTCCAAGGTACAGGTTTGTAAAAGACTCAGATCACTTCTTACATTTATATTGTCTAATTTGCATGGAGACATTCTGTGAGTTTGCAAAGATGCAGCCTCATGATTGAAGTATTCTATAATTCATCATGCTAACTGTGATCCCGCAGGCACAGATGATGCTGTCACAAATGGAGTGACAGGTCCTTGACCTTGGTGTATCCTCTGTGCTCTACTGATTAATATAGCCTTAACGAGGCCTTTGCAGTTACTGTAATTGCTCTGTACCCAGAGACACCAAACATCCTCCTGCAAGACATTTTTTTCTTATTTCTGTGATTTGAGAAGTTGCTCAGTAGCACGTGATTCTATGATAACATGATAACTTGGTCACTTCAGCTGGGTCACTTGGCCACTTCACTTCCTCTGTCACCATACGCTGAATGTACAGTAAACAAACCTTCAGTTAATACTACTCTGGCATTGCACAGCCTATTTTTTCAGCAGTTCAGATTGTCTGGAACAGAGAATTTGGAAAATGTACAGAGAACATTCAAAAAAGAAACTTTAGAATAAGATAATGTTCTGGTCTGGCCTATTCTGTGTGATTTTCATTCACACTAGAATGCACATTGCAGTCATCATTGCTTTTAGAAATGGAAGAAGAGCTTGGGGGCTTTTTCAAGCCTTATACAGGATTATAACATTTTATAATCTGATCTAATTTCTTTTGATGTTGTTAAAACACAAATTTTTGTGTTTGGAAAATACCAGGTCCTGAGCTATCCCACAAATTGTGGACTTGGGCTGATGCATGTTAGAACGATTCTCTAAGCACTTTTGTATTTTATCCACAATTTCCAAGGGTGTCTGAATTATTTAATCCACTGAAGGGTGAATGGAGTATTGCAGACTCAGCACTGCATCCCCTGCAGCTCCTTTCAAAGGAATGGGAGAGCAGGACAGAGTCCAGGAAATGCAGCTCCTCTTCCACCGGGGTGTTTCTGCTGCAACAGTGGCAATGCCAGCATCAGCAGCAGGGGGTTGACATCTCACTCGGTGGCACGGTGGCACTGTGTGTGTGTGACACTGTGTGTGTGTGGCATGGTGGCACCGTGTGTGTCACCGTGGCACTGTGTGTGTGTGTGTCACTGTGTGTGTCACTGTGGCACTGTGTGTGTGTGTGTGACACGGTGGCATGGTGCATGGCACACTGTGTGTGTCACCGTGGCACTGTGTGTGTGTGTGTGTGTGTGACACGGTGGCACGGTGCATGGCACTGTGTGTGCCACCGTGGCACTGTGTGTGTGTGTGTGACATGGTGGCACGGTGCATGGCACACTGTGTGTGTCACGGTGTCACCGTGTGTGTCACGGTGTGTGCCTGCCGAGGACGGGCAGCGCTGCCGGTGCCCGTTGCCGGTGCCCGGCGCCGTCCCCGCGGGGCTCGCAGGGGGCACAGCGAGCTTCCCCCTGGGCTGTTTGTGCTCCTCAGAGCGGGCACAGCCGGGGATTAGTGCCGGCAAATCTGCTTCAGAGCGAGCAGCTGCCTCGGGGCTGCTGCGTGAGACAATTGCTGCGTTTCAGCTCTAAACAAAACAGAGATTGTGCCGTGCTCGCTACAATGCTGAATACACGGAAAGCAGGCACTACATTTAAAATTTGGGTCAGGCATTCAGCCTGGAAAGTGTTTGTCAATATCTTGACAGTGCAGAAATTTGATAATACCTTAAATATTCATGTCAAATGTGTTGGTGCTTTTCAGAGTTGTTTTAGATGAGATATTCCTTTCTGGAATTTTACAGAAGTGTGAGGTGACATCTCAGATTCACTCAGCAGGATATGTTGAAATTCTCCATGTGTTTCGTGGCTATGAATATGCTGGGCTGGGTCATGCTGGGGTTTTTTTTTCCTTTTTTTCACTATTTGTCTATGAGCAGCTGACAAAATCTCAGCACAGCTGACAAATTTTGGCACAGCTGACAAACCAAGGCATTGGCAGTCAGTTTGTCCCTACTTACAATAAACTACTTGTAGCTCTCTCTCCAGCTGATTGCTGCCCGAAGGATCTCCCACAAAATTTTCTCCTTGTTTAAAGCAATGCAGAGATCCATGGTTAGCTGGAATATAAATGAGGTGTGGGATGGAGGGGCAGGAGCTGGGGCAGAGGAGTGGCTGTGGGCTGCAGCATCCCTGCTGTTCCTGCTCTCCAGTTCAGGAGAGATGCTCCCTGACCAAGATGTGTCTCACTCTGCCTCACTCATCTGGGTTGGCAGGACGTCTCTGTTTGTTCACCAACCTGCATGGGCTGAAATATCCAAGGCAAAATGTTACAAAACCAAATCTCAGCTCTTAGAACTGTCTCACTACTGTGGCTAAAGTGACATGTTCAGATGTCACCATCCTGAGGTATGTCAGGACTCACAGAGGAGGATTATTGATTTCTTTAATGGTAGATCATGGAGTCTAGTCCAACATTAACTATGTGTGAGTTTCTCACAAAAATCCCCTTTTGGAAGTACCTGTTCTTTCTGCCTCCATGAGGATGAGGCTGTTCAACATCTCACTGGATGCAGTGCTGTAGAACACTGAGGGAGTGCTGCTGGCCTGGGGAGTCCAGGAGCAGCTGGAGGCAGCTGGAATTTGGGGGGTGGGTAGAGTCTCATGATTGCCTTCTTTTAATTATCCCTGGCTCTTAGTCACTTTAGAAACCAGGTCACTGGGCTAGAGAGACCTTTTGGTCTGACTCAGTGTTGCTGCTTGGATGTTAATGCTGACAATGACAGCCTGACATTAATCCTTTCAGGGCCAAGAGTTCACATTGAGGATAAAACTGTATCCCAGCCTGTGGTCTTCCTTCAGATGCTCTCACTTTCTGAGACAGAATCATGCAAACTAATTACTACAGCTCCTACCCTAAAAAATGGTGAATCCTATGCCTTGCTGATGAGTTAATGGCTGTTAGGAGTTTGGTAAACTAGATCCTCATTTAGCTGCATGCAAGGATTGCCACTTCATTCATCCCCTTTTGATCATTCATTTAGTGCTCAGTGGTAGAGTGTGATCATCTTGTTCTTTTTCACACTGTGTTTTCCCTGTGGGGTCACTGATTATCCATGGCATGTTTGAGAAACACAGTGACATTCCCCAATAAAAAGCCAGATTAAGAAGAGAACAATTCACTCAAATGATGACTCAGTGTCATATCAGCAAAGCAATGTTTGCTTTATTTCATTGATCTGATTTTTGTCACCTCTGACCCAACATCCAGTTCACAGCATCAGGACTGAGCCCACTCAAGGCTGGGCTGTCCAGAACCAGACTCCTCCTTTTCAGTGGATAAATTATACTGGGCTGGATTGTTTTGCATTCCTGTAGGAGCAGTGACTGGAATGAAGAAGATCAGTGGGTTTTCCAGACTGTTATCAATCAGTACCCAAGTGATCTTCAGAGGAGGAGGACTTTGTACCTGGATATGCTGCAGAGGTATCTTCCCCACAAATCCAGGCAGGAGCTGGTCAGTGCTGATTTACATATTCATTCAATTATACAAATTCTTAAACTACGTAGTGAACAGATGTATTAAAGAATGTATGTTTATTGAAGTTTTGTCATTTAAACATTTCTTAATTATAAATTTTATTCTGCACAATAAAGAAGAAACATCCCTGTTTTCAAAATGCAGGAATTTGAAAACCTGCCATCTCTTCAAAACAAGTCCTGGGCAGATTTTATAGTTCCACATAGTCTTACAGCCAAGCTCACAAAAATAATTTGTTAGCATTGCTTGTGCTGTACAGTTTTATAGCTGTGTTATGCCACTAAGCTTCTCTTGGTGTTTTTATTTTTCATGAGGATGTATAGCCTTGTTGCACTGTCTAGGAATAGTTATTTTAATTGTTCTGTGGCACATATATAGCATGAAGAGTGGAAAGTTATCTCCCACTCTAAGGGAGAGGCTATTTTTATACACATAATGCTTTCAAATTGATTGCTGATTCCTCTTGCACTCCACAGTGAATAAGCACATAGCAGCTAATTGAGAAACCCATTTCAAGGCCAGAACACTTCAGGATGTCATAAGGAAAGTAGGAGGCTTTTTTTATCTCTGTCTGTATTTTTAGACCATCTACTTCCCTGTGTTAGAGGAGTGTGTAGTGCAAAGGAATGACAGTGAAGTGATACTGATAATTAACCAGAGTTTCACTAAAAAATAAAGTTTCTGTGGGTTTCAGAAATTTTGCCCTGGACTGAATAGGGCTGAATAGTGCTTTGGACAGTGCAGATGTGTTTCAAGCACAGCCACTATTAATGGGTCTCCCAACTTCTTTGAAGGTTCATTTAAAATTTAAAAACACTGGATTTAAAAATCCTAATTCTATATTGAGCTGATATCTTTTGGTATGTATATTAGCATGACAGCTGTGTTAGTGTTAAAACTCTGTTAAGAATCTGTTGTTAAAACCTGTGTGTATGACATTGGAAGAGCAGCCCAGAGCCTTCCTCACCTCCTTCCCTCTGCACACAGTGCTCAGGGACAGGCACTCAGTGCCAGCAGAGCTCTGTGCTTGGGGAGCAAACCCTGCAGCCCCTGCCTTGCTCAGGAGTGTCTTGGCTTCAGGAGTCTGGGGCAGCAGCCCTGGCACTGGGAGCTGCTGAGGCAGAGCTCCAGGGGCAGCCTGAGCCAGCCCTGAGCTGACAGGAATATCTGTGAGCCAGGCTCCAGGTGAGCCAGCATCCCCTACTCCCCTGCCACAGGCCTGGAATTATCACCTGGAATGGTCCCCTTGACACCTGTGGGCAGCCAGCCATCTCTAGAATCTCATTCATCCCTCTATACTTTGGGGATATAAGGCAGGTTCAAGACTCTACTGCCTCATTCCATGCAGCCTTAGCTGATAGTGCTTCCACCAAAGGCTTGAACCTTGAATATCCTCATGGACCTTACTGAATTAGGCCAAAGCAGTAGGATTTTGGATTAAACACTCCCTGTTTTTGCTAGGTGGTGACACTGGTGGTGGTGCTGTGCTGTGTAGTGAACTAAAATTTTATTTCCAAATTTCCTGCTAGGAAAGAAGTGAAGCTGATTGCCCCCGTACTGCTTTTGCACAGTTGTTGCTATTGGTGCCTTGTTTCTCTGGAGATCAGAACTTGCTAGGAAAAGCCTCATCTTGCTAGAAGTGCTCAATGTCTCTGGAGGTGTGCTGAAGGACCAACTTGTATGTGATGTCCTTCAGGGCAGGGAGGGAGCATTGCATTTCATTTATTGCCATTGCAAACGAAGTGGGCCAGGGGGATGCTGTGGTGCTGGCAGGGGGCTGTCCTGGAGGATGTCACTGCCCAGGACACCAGGAGATGGTGACATCCCTGGCACCTGGCGGAGTGCCCTGGGAGCCTGGTGATAGAACTAAATCAATCACACACCAGGTTTGCAAAAGTGTCTAGAATTTTCATTTTATTAACCCATAGTTTGTAAGCCTGTCTGAAATGCCTCCCTGTTGCAGGTTGCTCATGAGAAGGCGTGGGATCACTGCCATTCCATCAGAAACCAGCACAGAGTCCTGCTGTCAGCCTGGGCTCAGGTCAGGAGAGCCTTTGTCCTCAGGGCAGGGGCAGCTGCTGCTGAAGCTGCTGCTGCTCATGAGGCACAAGTGGTGCTGGCTGATTCCAGGCAAAAGCAACTGGAGATCTGTGCTGACCTGAAGGCAAAGGTATGTTCAGTTATAAACCCATCACCAAATCTGTATCTAACAGATGCATGCAAAATTAAGTTTTTACATTAACACTAATCTGTTTTCAGATAAATAATGGATATCTTTCTGCCCTTCTATTTATTTTAAGAATCCTTTTTGACACATTAAACAATGGATCCCATAACTTGTTCACCTTTGTTACAGAAGGTTCACAGTATTCTGATTTACTGTGGTAAGAGGTGAAAAAAATAAAAATACTGTGTGGTTTTGGTAAGTGAATAGAGTAAAGGGGGAGGAGGCTGGACACAAGAAGAAGGTGTTGTGATGTTCATGCCTCAGGTGTTTGTAGGAGGAATCCCATTTCTGGGCATGAGAGGCATGTTAAGATTTGTTTAAACTGCTGTCTGTGATTTTTGACTTGCACAGAAATGAACATCTGAGAGCATGCATGACATGTTACTCTCACTTTACCAATATTCTCTCTGCTGTGCCCTCACTTTTCAGTGAAATACTAAACACTTGATTTAGGTTTTCTACGAGAAGGAAAGTAGGGTAAAACCTGTTCTGTGAGGCAGGATTTTGATGTTGATGCTAGTTCTCAGTTAGCAATAACACAAAAGTCCTTCTGTGTTCTGGAGCTGTCTGGCGTAGGAAGGTTTGAATCTAAACACTTTAGGGTTAGAAACTGTCTGGGCATGACTAGGTGGGGAGTACCCTGCTCTGACTCCTGTGTCAGCCTTCCCTTGAGCCAGGGGCAGGAAGGAGTGGTTCTCTGCAGCTGAGGGGATGTTTGGTGATTTTTTACCCAGGCCTTCCTTTCTGGAATGCCTGTGTGTCTCTTGTCTGCACAACCAGAGAGGGAAGGGCCAATTATTCCAGAACTGTGAATCTGAGCCACGTTTTTTTCCTTTGTTTCTTTTATGTTTCTTCCCCACAAGAAGTAACAAGTTGGTTTTGGAGTACTTTGTTGTCTCCATGTAGTTTAAGATTCTCACAGATGCACTGAACGTTGTCTGAAAGTTTTTTGGATTTTGACCTCCTGTTTCCCAGAGCTGTTTGAAACTTAAACCTATAAGGCCTACACTCTTCAAGGGTGACCTTCAAAGGGATCTTTGTTAAAATGTTGAACATTTGAACAAAACCAAGTCACCTGTTTCCCAGAAAAGAGGAATGAGAAAGGAACATTTCTTTCATTAAAGGAGGATATCATTGTGACCTTGTTTTGATCAGCTCCACAGCTGAAAGGGCTGGAGGGCGGAAGCTGAGATTGGGCACAGAGCTCACTCATTTTCAGAGAAATGAATCTCAGTGTACCCATGGGCTCTGTTTTGGTTTGATGGGGATATGCATTTGAGAACTCATAGTTCACCCAGTCACAGTTCATTTTACAGACTTCTGGAACAGCTACACTTCTGAACTTTACAACTGCAGGGTGTTGGACATGGAAAGCAGCTGCTGGCAGGTAAAGGGGAGCTCAGTCCAGTACCAATTCATACAGGTAAAACCAATCCTGAGAGGGACCCAGAAGATGGGTAAAAAGTGAGTCTATCTCTGAGGGAAAGTGTGGAACTGGAAATCAGGGATTAGAGCTGTTCTTCCACCTTTTCTTTTTGGCCATTGATTGACTGAACATTTTGCATGTCTGTAAGTTTTGTATCAGGAAATCTTACTTGTCTTCCCTTGCAGAGGGGCAGTGGAGTTGCTATAATGATTTACCTGCAGAAAAACCCTGGGTGTGCTGGTGAGGAGGTTGTGTCTGACAGAGGGACAGGGATCTCCTTCATAACAGCAGCAGCTTTCAGAGAGAGCCACAGCATTTGTGTTGACCCCATGTGTGAAAGGAAAGGATAGCACACGCATGGAAAGAGATGTAAAATCTGACAGGCTTGCACTGGTTCCGTTACTGCAATAACCACACAATATCACCCAACTTTTATACAGCTCTCTTCCCCTGTCAACAACAAACCAAAGGGGCAGAAGAATACATGATTTAAAGCTGTTTGAAATGCACTAGAAGCATCTATGCCATTGGTGAGACTCCAGGCCTTGTGACTGACAGGGAGGGATAATTAAAAAGTAAAGCAGCAGAGAAGTTAAATTAATATTTATAGCAGTTTTTACTTGGGGAAAGGACTTTCACATTTTTATTCCATGTTCTATCTTGCAGAAGATCAATGTGTGTCTTTAACAGAAATCAGAGTCCCTAAGGAGGAACTTTGGAACAACTCAAGCTCAGGTGAAATAAATCATGAGGGCCATAGGCAGCCATCTAAAGGAAATAAAATGTGAAATGGATGATGCTGGGGAGGATACACTGTACATTCTTGAAGAGTAAATGTGCCTGGTACATGTCTTTAACACCCCTGTTTGCCATGGGAAAGCAAACAAAACAAGCCCTGAGGGGTTCCACTTGCTGAGTGATCAGGAGTCACTCAGGTCTGGTGTGCTCTGTGCTCCAGGGTTCTGGAGCTGACACTGTGTAAAACAAATTCTCTTCTGCAAATTTCCTTTTCCTAAACAAAACAGAGAAGTTAATTTTTCTAGGTAGGTAGATAAGGCATGAAGTGAGGAGTGATCTCTTCAGAGAATTAGGAGGTGCTGCCTCACAGCTGGGGTTGGAAGTACTTGCTGTATTACATCACAAATTCACTTGAGGTGTCTGCACGCATTCCAAACATTACTTTTCTATTGAATCTATCTTAAAATATTTGTAATCTGGTACTTTCCATCTTCATATAAAATGATTTTGAAAGAAGACTAGAGGGAAGACCTACAGCAGCAGATATCAGGGCAGTTGGGTCTCCTGTGTGTGCTGCTTGGGGGGGCTTTTTCTTCCTCAGCACAAAGCCGTGTTCCTGCTTGCCTTTAAACCTCTTCTCTCCCTTGTTTTGTGCTCCAGGATTAATCCCCATTCCAGTGCTAAAACCTCTTGCAACACATTGTGAATTTTGGGAGACCAGCTCTTGCATTCCTTATCCTGGCAGAAACTAAGATAAAATAATTTCAAAAAGAAAAGCATTAGGTGGAATTAGCAGGTGTATTGTGAATTGTATAAAGCATCTTGCAGACTGCTTTCCTTCTCCTGTCCTGTATTGGAAGAAAGGATGTGACAGTAAACTTATGAAAAAAAAATGTATTTCCCTATTCAGCATGTAGTCAAGTCACTGGTTTAAATGCTGTGATTATCAGAGATCAACATTGGAGTATTACAGCTGAATGTTAAAAAAAAGTCTGCAGAGGTATCACATCCAGTGCTTTGACTATAATCCTATCATTTTGAAGGAAGCTTCTTAAAAGAATAAATATTCAAATAGTAAGCTACTTAAAAGAATGATTTTCTTTTTCAGAAGCGTTGTCTATTCACCACTGAGTTGACCCATTCATTTGTTGGGCATAAAAAGTACAAGTTATAATGACCTAAATTTTAAATATAGCTACTCATGTTTGTGGTGAACTGCAGGATGCTATAGTATTTCTCCAAAATGGATGTGAGCAAGTGTCTGAGACTCTAACATTCATCAAAGAGGAGCCAGCTCTGACTCAGTAGTAAGTTTTCAATCCAGACCTAATAAACCTGGATTTAATAGTGTGAGGTCAGCACAGACTGACACAGTGTCAGTGTTTTTTGGGTCAGGCAAAGCTCATGCACAGTACATGTGATGCTCTTGCAGAGGTTGTCTCTGCACGTTTGCCTTGCTTGCCCTTCCGGCAGTGTTTCCCCTCTGTTTCCCTGTACCCTGTGTTCCATCATATGATGTTGTTATTTCTGATCTGCCCACCTCCTGCTGAACTCTTCTCCCAGTGTATTTCTGATATTTGCCTGGGCTCTCTGGGCAGGGCTGGGGTGCCTGCAGAGCCCTGCACCAGGGAAGTGCCCAGAGCAGTTTGTTAAAGCACCCAGTGTGTTCCTCTGGTTCCTCCAAGGACATTGTCACAGCTTTGTGCTGATCCCCTGGGCTGGAATTGCAGGTTTTTGGGGCAGTTCTGTGTGTGGGAGGAGAGCATGGACTGTTCTGTGAGCTCTGAGGTCCAGTGAAACAACGCCCAGCACCCAGAACCTCAGGTGCCAGAGGAGCAGGCAGGGCTCAGCCTGGCTCTGAACAGCTCAGAGACCTCTCTGCTGGGTTTGCCAAAGCTGGAACATCTGGGGGAGGTTTGAGACAAACTTCTCTCAAATCTAGTTGAAACTGTCCTCTGATAGCTAAAGCTGCTTGAGGATGGATAACTCCACAAGCAGACAGCTCCTGCTAACAGTGTTTTCTCAGAATGATCTTCAGTGAGGAAAGTGGCACCTCAGGCAAGCAAAACTGTGCCAAAGTTTGCAGTTGTAAAGGATCAAAGGAGCTCTTCTCCATATGATGGCAGATGGGTCTAGAAGAGAGAATTCTGTGTCTAAAGGAAGCAATTTAGATAAGTAGTTGTAAACAGAAATGCAGCTTACTTAAGGTTATGCATGTGTGACTATTTAAGCCTATATAATATTTACACATGTTAATAAAATGTTGACATTCTCGTTGTCAAGAACAGAAGGATGTTCTCAATAATGCTGGATGAGGAAAGAGAGGAACTACAAGGACCAGCTCTGAGAAATAAACTGTTCACACACAGCCATGAGCAAAGATGACGTGACGTGCTGTCAGCCCCAGGGAACTGACACTGCTCCTGCTCTGGATCCCAAGTTTTATCCATGTTGATCCCAGCCCCTGTGAGCAGTTTCCTCTCTGGAATTGTACGTGGTGCTCCTCCTCAGGTCATGACTGAGGGTTGTGTTCAAGTGCTTTTCTTTCATATCCCTTTTTCAGATTTAAACACTTGCATAACTGAAGGCAATATTCTGTTAATGATCAAAACAGTTACTTTTAACCATTTTTCTGCTATTTATCTTTTTAACCTCTTAGAGATAGCCTGTGGAGCACAAGCTACTCAAGAGTACCAGTCAAAAATCTATTAGGGATGTGAACCTCCATTGTTTTTCAAACCACAGCCAGACCAAGATTATCTTCTGAGATTAGCAAACTTGTAAATGTATTATTTCTTAATTATCCTACTGCCAAATGCTCTAATGCTGCTCTAATTCTCCTAATATGTCTCGTGTAGGCCAGTCAGATGCAGAAATTGTTAGCTTTTACCATTTATTGTTTGCCATTCAAGACCCTGTGGAGTCTGGCTGTGATTCCAGGTGCTGCTCAGAAGTTTTCAGGGTTGAAGAATCCCCAGTTTAGAGAGAAAGGGGCAGATTTTTACAGCAGACAGTTGCTGGAGACTTCAGACACGCCCTGTTAATAGCACAGGAGTTTGTTGCTGGCACCATGTGGATGTTGGTGCCTGCTGCTGTCAGAGGTTCACTGACTGTGGTGTCAGGACTGTGCAGTGACACAGGACAGGAGACAGGCCAGGACAAGGGAGCTGGGCTGTGTGCCCAGGGACAGGGAGCTCCCTTCTCCCTGCTCCCTTCTGCCTGCTCCCTTCTCCCTGGAGTAACTGCTGCCCTACAGCCCCTGCCATGGGAGCTTGGGCTTGTGTTTACTGCCCAGAGCTTGCATGGGTTTGACTGCTGTGAATACAGTGGACCCCAGGGGTTTAATGAGCCCCATGAAGCACAGAGCACAGGCAGCAGGACACCTCTGGGCCTCTGCCACCAGCATCTGAACAAAACATGTGGACAGCAGTGGTTCCTGCTGAGTGCTGCTGCTTGATGGAGATGTATGACAGGGAGCCCTGTGCAAATCTGAACTTCTCCCACCTCCTCCTGCAGTCCCTGATATACTGGCTGTTTAATACCTTTGTGGCAGTTCAGGAGGTTACTGACACCTGAGAAGAGAAAAATTATGTGTACCATGATTATAAAAAGTCACTCTCTAAATTTAAGAAATGATGGCTTTTTCACATTGTTTGGATGAACTCCCCTGCCCTGTAATATTTCAGACTCCAGGGAACTGTTCCTAATATACACTTTAATTTTTTTTCTTTTATAAGATCTAGTATTCACACCCTGAGGCACCCATCTCATTAGCTTTCCATTTAGGAATACATGCATTCACTTCCTATCCTTATTGTATTTCCAGAAATAACACTGTTAATATTTTATATTTCAGCATGTGGTGGCTTTGAATAGTGCAAGTCTTTTTTATTATTATCAGTTAATACAATTACACATCAGTAGCAGGTCTCCTATACATCCCAGTTTCCTTGGCAATGTCAGATTTCTCAGGGCACAATTTGCTCGTGAGTTCTACAGTCTTGGTGAGCAAGTCCTGCCTGGAGCTGTGAAATCTGTGAGGTTTGTGCAGCACAGGGCTGTATGTTTGAAAAAACATACAGGGTTGTATGCTTGAAAAAAACTTTTTTTTCAAAAAGAAGTACACTACTTTTTAGTAGTTGTTGGATAGACATTTCCATACATTTAGTGACTTAAAAAAGATGGTTAGTTTTGTAACAGACTTCTATAGTCCTGTTTATTTTGTAAAATATTTAAATCCAAGGGATTTATTATCCCATTAACCCAAGGGGGATTTATGCGTTTAACTTCTATTACTCTTGAGAGAAATTGACTGAATCTTTACTTTTCTATGGGAGACTGGGGTCTTTAACTTTTTTTTTCTTCTATGTTTCCCTCCCATTTTCTCAAAAAGATTTTCTTTTTTTGTGCACCTGAGAATGGAAGGGAGTTGCTCAGGCAGGAGACACAGATCAGCAAGTGCTGCTTTTGTCTGAAGGAAGAATGACTGAGCTACCTTGTGAGTAAGGAGGCTGCACTGCTGGCAATGAAAGTCACCTTTTAACGAGTTTTCCATGTTAATCTTGTAGTGATCTCAGCTTGGCCAGTTCTAGAGGAGACAGGAAGCAATGACCTTGTGTGGGGAAATAAAAAGTTTGCCAAATTTAAAAAAGTAATTTTCCTTGTTAGATGATGTGTCCATTAGGAACTGGACTGAGAGCAAGATCCTTACTGAAGGGCTGATGTTCAATCCTGCTATTTCTTCAGCACATAACTTCTTATCACTTCACCACCTTTTACATCTGCTTTGCTTTTTTCTCTTTTTCAGAACACACTAGAAAGGCAGAGCTCTAAAATGGCCTTTTCTCTATAAACAGAATTCCTTTGGTCACCAACTTGTTCTGAGGCTGCAGCCCTTTTTTTAAAAATGTGAAGGAAAAATGTCATAGTTGACGTGCTTTAAATCCAAATCTGCAATTGAGAGGCATTTTTCCCTCTCTGTGCCTTGTGGCTTCCATCTGGAAGAATCAAGAGGTATCTCTGGCTTGCCATAAATGGGATAAGTCCCAGTTCTATATTCAGGCAGACCCTGAGCAGAGGAGCTGGTGATGACGCAGGGAGGTTGGGAAGGAGAGGAGAGTTGCAGAGCTGCTGTGGGCTGGGGATCACTGTGGTTATCTGAACAGGAACATTTCTCAGTGTGCTTTTGGACTCCCTTGGCTCCCAGCCTTGTCTCTCTCCTGGGCACAAGGTGAGCAGGGCTGTGGGAAGGCAGCGGTGCTGGGTCTCCTACAACATAGTGCTCATCCTTTCCACAGCTTCTTTACTGTTCTCAGGGCCTGCTGGGCTCTGCTGGACTGACCCCAAAGCTGCTGGATTGGTGCTGTGGTCCAGGGGTACCTTCAGGAGCCCAACATGGAGCTTTGCCACCAATAGCACTGCTACTGGTACCTGTACCCATTTTTGGTGCAGATGGCACACACAGTCTGACACTGAGCTCAGGCAGCCTTTGTTGGCCCCACTGGGGGATGTGAAATGGTGCTTTGGCACAGCTCCTGCCCACTGGGATCTCACACCTGCTTTGTGCAACAACCTTTGTGTGTTTTCTTTTTGTATCCATGGGTTTTTTAAAATACTGAATTCCCTTAAATAGTATTTGAATCTCTAGTTGTCTCATAATCCCATTTTGCTCCTTGTGACCTGAAGTCCTGACCTGAAGCTGTTGTGTTCCTGTGATCCCATCATGAACAGGCTGGCTCTGTTCTGCCGTGGGCTTCCATGGTTAGCCGAATTTTATGGTTCTTCTTTTTTGTAGTTTCTTCTATCATGTAGAATCTTCATGTGTGAAGTTATGTTTCTTGAAGAGACCCTCTAAATGTTTTCCTAGGGATTCTTAGAATCAGTTGTGAACAATTTGAAGAAGAAAAATAAACTTGGAAACCATAGTATAAATAAGGAAAGATAAGCAGAAGTGATTCAGAGATGAATAAAACTCTGGGAGATTTCTAGAAGAGTATTTAGATTGTGTCATTTTATAAGGTTGAAAAAATGATCTAGAAAACATCAGAATGGGGATCCCAGAGGATTTTCCTTTTATGCCTTCAGTTATGACAAACAGTACTGGCTTTATAACACAGTTATAGGGAATTTTTACTTATAATTTGGGTTCCAGAAGCTTAGTGTGTCTGTGTGGCACAGAGTGAACTGAGCTCTGGGTAGTCATTTCTGACACTGTTCTCCCCAGGATTTTGCATCCTTTTGGTTCCTCGTGCAGGTTTCCTTTCCTGTTTCCAAAGGCTGATGTTGCCCCTGCTGGATCTTTCCCTCCTCACTGCAGCTGCCCTGTGCTCTGTGTGCCCAGCTGAGGAGCTTGGTGCCACCTCTTGTGTCACCACAGGCAGCTGCAGGCTCTGTTTATAGTAACTCATTGCTGCTTGGAGAGAAAACCTCACGTGGTGCTGTGGCATTGTGCATTGTTTTGTCTCTGAAAGAGTTGCATCTGTAACATTAGGTGAATGGTAAATACATTATTGCTATTCAGATGTTAGAGTGAAAGAACTAATTTATTACTTTAATTAGTTTGTACTGTACTTTACATTATTGTAATATGCAATATTGAAATAATGAACTGAAAAAAGGTGTGTGTGCATTCTGTTCAGCACAGCAATTTAATAAGTCACTTGGCAAAACCTCCTCTAATAATACATGAACTGTGAAATGTACTTGAAATGCCAATTGTAATTAAAAACTTTCAGAACTTAATGCTGGCAATGCTTGTACTGCTAAAATGAAAATGTTTTGTGGAAGAGGCAATGGGAGAGCCAGGTTTCAGTGTATTTTCAATATTAGTTTAACTACTAGGATTTTTTAAAATATTTAAATAAAACATTTACTGTTGACACAGTAAAATATGCCCTTCTGATTTTGAACTCATAGGAATGGAAGAATGCAATCAAGACCACATTAATTCTTTTTGTGCAGTCTGTGGTCCCAGGTTGCTGCTGGAGTGAAGCAGAATTATTGTTTGGGAGGTTTTTTGTTCTCCAGACCTGCATGATCCTGCCTCTGGAGATAAAAGCCTGATGAATGCAGCAGGTTCCTTGGCACACTTCAGTTGCAGGAATGCTGGAAATTCAGCACCAGGTGGTCACTTTTAACCAGTAGAGCCCTGGAAGGCAGGAAATGCTCCCTGCAGAGGTTCCCCAGCCCTTGTACTGGGTTTTCCTGCCTGTTCCTACTCTGCTCTGCCCACTCTGCACCAGTGGCACTGCACAGAGCAGCAAATCCAGCTCAGCCTGCCCACTCTGCCTGTCCTACCACCAACAGTCCAGAGGCTCATTTTTAACCTGTGACCACATGCACAGGACTCTTTGGGAATCTCCTGCCACCTCCTGTGGTGTGGATTCCCCTGCCTGGTGCACAGAGTGACCTGGGGCTGTGAGACTGGAACTGCTCTAGCACAGGGGGGTTTAATGTTCAGATGGGGTTTAAAAAGTGAACTATTCTGGTTTTTGAATCACCTGGTTAATGTCTAACTTTTGGTGCTTCTTAAACTGCATTCTACCTCTGCTGCATTAAGAACATTTTATCCTATATGATTTCAACTCTTCTTCTGGGAAAAGCCATAGCATAAAGCCAGCCTACAGAATCACAGTCACATTTTATACATATTTTGCAAGCATTGCTTTTCTGGCTTTTACCAATGTTTCTTTTTTTTTTTTTGTTTTGGTTTGGGTTTTTTTTTTAGGGGAGTTGTTGCAATTATGTCCTTTTTTGTCACAATGATGAATTTTTTTAAAGGAAATTATTCTTCTTTTGCCCTAATGAAAAGTCATGGGTTAGACAAACATGGAAGGGAACAGGGATAATCTAAACTAATCTCATGTGCTGGATACAGAAAATAATAACTGGGTATTGTGAACAAATATGGTGCAGTGAAACTCTCCTCTGATATCCTTGTTACCCATTTTCCTGATCGGCCTTGGGCTCATACATTTAAAATCCTAACTAAAAAATGAAAAAGTAGATTCAGAATTGAAATAAAAAAATGGAAAGCATGTTCTACCCCCTGAGTAAATCCATGTGTTAGTAGTGATTTAGGGCAGAGCAGGGAGCACTGCAGGAGTGGAGATACACACTGAGTTATTGGCCTGTCACTCCTGTCTGGGGAGCACTCCTGTGTGATTAATGGTTTGTCAGCTGAGTGAAGTTCTGAATTTGATGCTTGGTTATGCTCATTTGTTTGTACCTAACCTGTCAGAAATCTAGATTGTGCCCCACTATTGATTTCTGACTTGGATCACAAGGCTGTAAGGAAAGAGGTGCATGGAACAACCCCAGAGGGTGACCCTGGCACAGGCTCGGGGTGTCACACACCACACAAACTGCTGCTAATAAAGTGGATTTCAGGGCAGTTTAGTGTCTGTGTCTGCTCACTGCTCCAGTGTGGTTTGCTGCCTTCAGTCAGTTGTCTTTGTCCCAGGCTCCCTGCGGGGTTTGCTCTGATCTCCAGGGGCATTTCCAGGCACTGCCTCCCCTGAACTATCAGGGAAATGAAACTTCTTTTGAGACCAATTTATGGCCTGGCCATAAAACCATGGCTGCAGTCAAACAACTAAATAAGTCCCTGGTTAACAGATAAATGAATGTCCAGAGGAGACCACTGGAGGATCAGGAGAGGTCTCAGACATGGAGGGAACTGAAGCTGCATCAGGAACTGCACCCAGTGTCACTGACCTCAGTGTTGGAGAGCATTTGAAAGGAGTGGGAAGCAGGATGTAGGGAAATCCAGGCTTACAGAAAGCAATTTTTTTTGGTTACATAATCTGTTACCTCATATCAGTTGAGAAAATCTGTGATGTTATTACAGAAGTTTAAAGCTCCTTCAAATGCTCCTGCAGCTTATCCCAGCTCCAATCTGAGTATGCTTTTAGCAGATTTCATTCACTGTTTGCTTGTCATTAGATTTTAAAGCTTTCTATATAGGTTTTGCTTCAGTCTGTTTCAAAAGCAAGGTAGAAAGGATTGCATGTTCTTGTGACTCATTTTCAAAACATTCCTTTTTGAGTTCATTAGCATGGCAAGTGAAGGGTAACTGAAACAATTTAGCATTTTATTTTAGATTCTCGAACAGCTAAACGGCATGAGCAGGCTGCTGGCAAATTTGCTACATAAAGATTTCAATTTAGGCAGCCCTGGTGTCACAATTTGAGTGTGTGGGAAGCTTGACTGGGGTGCTGAGGCTGAAGGGACCTCTCCAGACACCGAGGTCACCCCTGCCCACACAGGGTCAGGTACAGCTGCTGACCCAGGACTGTGTTGAATCCAGGATGAAACAGCTCCACAACCTCCCTGGCCAACAGGTTCCAGCCTCTGCAGGGAAGTGATGAAGGCACTGGAATTTCAGGTGTTCCCCTCCTGTCACTGGGCATCTCTGGAAGAGCCTGGCTCTGTCCTCTTTGCACCCTCTGCATTTTCAGGTTATTTTCATGTTACCACTTTGCCTGCACTCCATGAGAAGTCACAGCATTGTTGAGTGTATTGCAAAGAAAAAAGTATAATTGATATTTTAGCAGGAAGCAGGGCAAGTACAGCATCATTCAGAGATGCAGCTCTCTGAGAACCTTGGACCATGGGGAGTGCTGGCTTTCTAACAAGAACATCTTCTATAAGCACAAATGAAAAGAATTAATAATCTGCACACACAGCCAGTGAAATGCAGTAAAGGTGGAAAAATTTTAAGCATTTTCATATCTTTGTATTAAAGCACTGTAGTGTAGAAAACCAGCTGAAAACTGGCTGCAATGCTTGTTCCTTAGAGGAGTGCAGGGTTCTGTTAGTGCTTGACAAATCCATTACAAAAAGAGCTGGCAAGCCAACAAACAGGAGCCCTCATGAATCCTGTAGGAACCAGTGTGGAACAGATGAGCACACACTGCTGTGACAGCTCTGAGGTGATCCACCCTGGCTGGGACACTGCAGGTGTGGCACTGCCCGTGGCCAGGGGGCAGACAAGGTGTCCTGTTAGCCAGCACAGCCAGGGTCATGTCTGGAATGGATTTTTGGCACGCTGGGCTGGTGGTCTGTGCCATCCCCAGGAAGTTTTGTTGGGAAGTGTGATGCAGGAAGGGGTGCAGAAGTGCTGGCAGACAGCAGAGGCAGCTCTGCCTCTGTTCCCACAGAGCAGGGGGTCAGGCATGCAGGACCCCCAGGGGCTGGGCAGGGCTCCCAGGCTGGGGACACCCTCTGTGGCTGACAGAGCTGAACTGTCCCTGTCCCTGCAGCGAGCCCTGGGGGGGCAAGGAGCTGTCACAGGAGTGCCTGTGCTGGAGGCTGTACATGGACTCTACTCTGTGACTCTTGGCCTCCATCCCTTCCTGGGTTCTAAGTGCTGAAGGGAGATGTGAATTACTGAGATGGTTTTAGCAATTTTACCTAAAACCTTTTCATATGTGATTTTATTGCATATTATGCCATCAATTGGGAACTGCACATGAACAGGCAGAAAGGTGGTGCTTGCTAAATGCTTGTGTTGTTGATAAGATTGTAAATCTTACTTTGTAAGCAGATTACATGAGTTTCCTTCCCAGTCTCAGCTGGGCAGGATCAGTGTTAGTCTGCTGCAGGAATGCCTCTTCAACTCTTTCTTCCAGGTTCTACAGTGGAAAGCACAGCAGGAAGAAGCTGCTAAACTAGAAGCTGCAGTAGCTGCCAGAAGAAAAGAAAAGGAAGATGAGAGAGAAAGGCTGCAGAGAGAGCAAGAAACCATTCGTAGAGCTCAGGATAAAGAGAAAGTATGAGAAACTTTTATATATTTTTGCATATAATAATGTGTGCAATTGCTTCTAAAATCTGTAACTGATTTCATAGCACATGTATTCTTCTAAAGTATTATGTACTGGTGTAGAGATGGGCAAATGGTTAGTCAGGACTTCCTCCTGTCCATTTTAGCTCTAAAGCTGCCTGATCTGACACACCAGTTATGTTACTCTGTCACATTTCTTAGGAAAAATGCCTCAGCAGGTTGCTGTGTCTCTGTCCCAAGGCTGGGTCTGACTGCACAGGTCTGCTTTAGCAGCAAGGCAGCCCTGGAAGCTGCCAGTGCTGCAGCTGTGTGCTGCAATGCAGCAGAGAGCCCTGCAGCACAGTGTCTGCAGCACAGCACAGGCTGCAGAGACACCCCTGGGGGACAGAGCTCCCAGGGCTTGTGTGCTGACTCCTTGGGAATGGCTTGGATACAACTTAATAGGAACTCAGAGATGCTATTAGTGGATGTAATGCTTTAGAAAATCAAGCTGTGTCACAAGTGTTTGTGTTGTGTTTGTGTTGGCCTTTTCACTTAAGTGCCACGGCAAAAATCCATGTGTTTGTGCCACTGAGATCTCACCTCTGAGTCCACAGAGAGGGACATCTAGTGAGGATTTGTTGCTGAGGTCACAAGTAGCTCTGCTGCTGCCTCTGTTTTTGTTCCAGCTCATTCTGTGTATTTATTTGCCTTTGTACACGTGGTGTTTGTAGAGGCAGGTGGCTCTGAAACCACAGGGAAAGAAGAGGCTTGGGGAGGCAGTGCTGACCCAGCACCACCAATACTCATTTTATCTGTAAATACTCTGCTTGTGCTCACTTTTCTCTTTCTGTGTAATGTCTATACATAGCAGCCCTCTGCCAATGCACAGACACAATAGCAGCTCTTTGGGGTCAGCAGTTGTGTGTTTCATTGGAGTATTTTACATCCTAGATCCTGAAAAGGGCTGATACCTGGTACTGCAGCTGCTTTTCTGGGGAATGCAAGCACAATGGAAGTGGTAGCCTTCAGATTGTGGTGGAAAAAAATATTCAAATTGGTGTTCACAGTCTGATTTTACTGCTTTTGTTGGGGGGCTCCACACCCTCTTGCTCTCCTAGTAAATATTCTGTTAGCTTGTACTGCTCTAAAATAGAGATTTTATTCCAAAAGGAGCAAAATTGGAATCTCTAACCTAATACTTTTCTTACTTGCTTTGTTCTCACTGCCTGGGTTTTGGAATGAGTGTTGTTTGCTGTGTTTGTTCAAACTCTAGCTGAAAAAATACTGGGCTGAGAAAGAGCTCAAGTGGCAAGAACAAGAGGAGAGAGATCTACAACATCTGGAGGAACTGAGAAAAGTAATGGCTGAACAAGCAGCCAAAGACAGAGAAAGGTAAAAGAAATTAAATGTGAATACCTATAGTATCAATAGGATCTTCTTATAATCTAATTTGCTTTGATCTCCTGACTTTGTTTTTTAGAATAAATTGAGGAAAAGTATATTTTTTTCCTTCCTGTTTGGCAAATACTTCGAACTATGTAGTAAGGTTGCATCCTAGGTGATTGTATCCCAGATGCAATTTATTTCAGTTTGAATTAACTCACATCCATCAAAATTTCAGACCATTGTAAGCACTAAACTGTCATAAAATGTAGCTGAGTAATAAGGCCTTTATATTTCACTTTGCACAATGACTTATAATCAGGTTTGGTTTGTTTGAGGAGCAAGTGAAAGGAACACATTCAGCACTTAACAGACTCAAAGGTATTTATTGTTATCTTAGAGAGTCCTAAATTGCTCATCTAGTTGTAGATGTTCTTCACCTATTTGATGGGATTTAGGACTTGAGCCTGCTCAGGCTTGAATTGCCAAGTCTTTGTTGCACAAACTGACCTTTCATGGCCTGTTGAAGAAATACTGATTTCATAGAGGAGTATTCTGTCAGAGGAACATAAAACCCCTGCATAGAGCCTGGTTATAACTGCTCTCAAAGCACAGCCTGACTCTTTTTACATAGAGGAAGCACCATGTTGTGTGGACCAGAAATGCAATTAAAATAGGATTAAAGTGCCATTGGCATTAGAATATTAAACTTGGTCTTAAGGATTCTGTGGGAAACACTACTTGGGTATTACTTTGTTAGGACACCTTGCTGACAACTTAATTTAAATGTCTGTGTCCTTATGCTACAAATACATCTCTACCTTTCCTTAGCCATGCCTGCAGCGGTTTTAGCTCACAGGAGAAGGAACACATGTATTTGAATTATTGGGAGGAAATAATCACCCCTTCAGGCTATTGTGAATCAGAAGTCAGTAAATGTTCAGGATTCTGTCACTCAGAATTGACCTACTGTACAAAATGAAACATTTCACTGTCCAGGCTCAGCTCCACACGTGCCATTGTCATGTCCCAGAGCAGCACTGCAAAACTGAGTGTCCTGGCATGTTCCACCTGCCAGAGCACAGAAACTGGGCTTGAGTCTCTGCAGAACACTCAGGAAACGTGGCACAGCCTGGTACCAGACTTCTGATCCAACACATTTTCAGGATCTTTTGGAAAAGGAAAAAATGAGCTGACTGACTATTCCAAGTACAGGAGATGGCCTGAATAGTGCACAGAGTTTCTAGTAGGTATAATAAAATACTTTAAAAAGCCTCTGCTGTTATCCTGAACTGCTTTTTATTAAACTAAATTAATTAAACTAAATTGATTTAAAATTAACTAATTGGGTTTGTTTATGAAAAAGAAACTTATTATCACAGAGTCACTATGGTGTTCTGTTTATTCAGGTCTTACTTTGTAACTACAATAGCCAGAGGTCTGACCAGGTCAAAGTAAGAGATTAAAGGCACCTGAAAGTGGATGTAAACTTTCAAATGGTTGAGTCCAAATTTCTACAACTCCTGTCTGAGAGTGGAGACATTTGACTGATTGGGTGTTTCAGTGTTTGGCTGTGAATGTTCCTAGGTAGCTGCAGTTCTCTGTTTGTCTCCAGGTTGTGTTAACCCACACATGCCTCAGCCCAGTGGGTGAAACTTTGTGTAAGATCCCACAGATGTTGAGCAAATGAAATGTGGTGAGAATAGTGAAATCAGCAAGAAATCCTATTAAGTGATGCTCTCTGCATTCAGAAAAGGGGGGGAAGGGTTGTGATTTCTGCTCTAAGCCCAGTTCCTATTCTCTATTAATTCTTTTATCCAAGTCATTTCATACAAAATTTGTAAAACAGTGCTTACAAGAATCACTGGGGCAAGACCTGCCCTAGTCCTGTCAAATGCCCCCGGATTTAGGCAAAAATCATACTTCTTTTGTGCTTTCTTCTGTTCATTTGGTGCTGCCTGCTGATAGTGGTCCAGTCCTTAAAACAGGGTGGAGACACCTTACCTGACTGCTGGATGTTCTTGCTGGTGATTGTGTTTGCTAATAATGCAGAAATTGTAGATTTAAACTCCTTCAGCCTGAGAACTGAAACTAAACTGTCTGAACAAGAGCTCTGATTACTGCTGTGCTGTCATAAAGGGTCTGGGCTGGCCACATTTGAAAAGGAAAGCAGAGAGTTCTGGTTCTCTTTTTCTTCCAAATAAAAATGGAAGGTTTAGTAGCTGACAGGCTGAGAGACTGCAGAAGCCCAGCAGGTGAGAGATACATGGTGTGCTCTCCTGGCTGGCATTCAGGGGAGCTCAGCCTGTTCTCCTGGCACGGCTGTGGGGCTGCAGGGGGTAAGGAGTTTGTGCTCCATGGGAAGTGGGGCAGGAGGTGCCTCTGCTGCAGTCCTGCTTTGTACGTGCAGGATCACACACTCGGCTCTGCTGAATGTCTCCACTCCACGTCTCTGTGCCTTTAGAACACTAAATTATAAACTCTCTTTTAATGTGGTATCAACAACTACCAACCACATTTAAGTCTCACTGTGCTTCAGAAATCAGCATCCAGAAAGCCAAGTGTTTGTTGCCACCAGTCCACTTCTCCTTTTTCACTTGTGCAGTGAATTTTAGTCAGGTTCTCCATCAGGTCCCTGAGGTAGGAACTGGTTTGAAAATACATCATGTTCTAAAAGAATGCTCCCCCCAAAAGCAATAGCTTTGGCATTACTCTTGCAGGGTGAAAATAAAATTGGCATGGAATTGTGCAAATATTTGCACTGACTACCTATGGGAAACAGGTTGGCACAGCCCTGCTCTCCAGGGAGTGGGAAACACCTGCTGTGCTCTACCCCAGCACCTGGACTGCTGCCAGCCTGGCCCCAGATCCCAGGGGAAGGCAAGGACTGCTGTGTGCCAGGATCTGGTGTAAGTGACCCACAGGAACAGGGTAATGGCCACTGTTTGCCTGGGGCTCTGTTCTCCAGGGCTGGATGTGGGTGCTGCATCTCCTCTGTGCCCTCAGAGCAGCTCCATGGGGGCTCACCTCCCTCATCCCACCTCAGAGCTCTTACACACTCCCCTGAAACTCTCCTGGGCTCTCCTGACATAGTAGTTCATTATTTCCTATTGAATATTTATGAGGCAGTGTCTGAAAGCAGAGTTTTAATGAAAATATGTTTATCAAAAATTACACAAATGCATACCTGCAATGCTACAAAAGGCACCTTTACTGAAACTAATCAGTTATGCTCATTTATCAGCTGGTGATTTATTAAAATTTTACTTACTGTGGTGCTTAAAAGCAAAATTGAGTATTAAGATATTTTCATTTTGAGGTTTTCTATAAAATTGCCTTTAGGTAGAAGAAATAGTAGCTAAAATGTTGCTAGGTGTAATAGAGAGAAAGAGAATTAACAACTTTATTTAGATGTGGATAGGGTGAAGTCAAAGCTGGAGTAAACATTGGAAGCCAAATATACAAAAACTGTTGAAAGGGCGTTCCAACTTAGGGACATGATGTGCAGTTAACTGCTCCCTGCTCTCCCTGCCTTCTCTCTGCCAACCATTAGCCAGGATCACCTGAGCTGGTTCAAACTGGGCATGGAAAGGCCACAGAATGCTTCAGTTTAGCACTGCTTGGTATTCCCATCTGCAGGAAAACTGCCAGGGGCCAGACCAAGTGTTTGACGTTAGGCCTGGCTAAGAGCCCCCCGGTCTTCCTTCTTGGCTTCGCACAGAAGCTTCCAGAGTGCTGAATTTCATGTTTGATAACTCTGGAGTGTTTTAAAACATGTATCACAATAGTCAGCTCAAGCAGAGTGAAATCATTTCGGTATAATTTTTGTCATTTTTCATAAAAATTGAATACCTGCTTTTTATTAAATATTCTCCATATACAAAGCAGATTAGGCTTTTTCCCTGGTACAGAATGACCCCCTGAGCACTACTGCTGTAGCATTTCTCTGCCTAAACTACAGTGGACACTGAGAAACTGGAAGCCTCTCTGGGGCAGCCTTGTACCACACTCTAGGGATAAATTTGTTTGTCCTGCTAATTGTGACTGGGTTATTGACACAGAGGTCTTTGCTGGCCACCAGCACAACTGTAAGGTTTAGTTCTGATTGTTGCAGTTTATAGCACAAGTTATATACTCCTTTGAGCTTACTGAAATTTGGAGAGTAAGAAAATAACAGTACATGTTTTATTGTAGTTGAAGCAACTGTCTCATCTCAATTTCTCTAAAGACAAATTCAAATTTGAAGAGCAAAAGGAGGGTCATTCTCCAAATTCAAAGTATGGCATTGGCAACTCCTGTAGAACTAAAAGTGACATCCCAACAAATATCTATAGCTCCATAAGGAACAGACTGCACAATAGTCTCAGAATGCCTGCAGTGAAAGGTGGAGCAGGAGAGTTGTGCTGTGGGTAAAGTTCTGGAGTTACTGGTGTGAACCCCCTGCTTTTTCCTCTGGAAGAAGGGTGTAAGTCTGAAGGTTTTTTTTCTTTTTCCAGTGACAAGACTGGGAGTGAGGTGTTTCTTTTAATGGAAAGGGTTATAGGAAAGATTTCTTCTGCCATACACAGATGTGAGAGAACATTTCTTCTTGGCAAAGAAAATGGGGGAGAAAAAAGAGTACCAGGGCTATATAAAGCAGGCTAGAGAAAATCTGTGGTCTAGACACGGAATTTGAAAGGTTACTCAAGTTGTTTAAAAGAACAGGTGACCAACTAAAACCCACTGAGAAACAAATCAGAAAGCACAACTCCCCAAACTCCTCTTCCCCAAAAAACCCAAACCAAAATGCTCCAACAAAAAGAGCACATTGAAATGAGAAATGGCCCTCTGAGGTGTTTGGATGAAGCACCAGGGCACCATGAGGTGAGTATAGAGAGCCCCAGAGCAGAGTGTTATAAATGCATATTATAAAGTTGGCTTTTCACAAATATTAGAATGAATATTATATGTATAATTGTACCGTATGATGTTTTATTAATAGAGTTTAGAAAAGTAATGAATGTATTTTCTGATTGTGACATAGTGTAAATAGTAAAAAGACTAAGTTTTTTTCTTCTTTGTAACATGTAAACTAACCAAGCCAGAAGGTATGGGGGAAGGGTCGTCACCTTGTAACCCTGCATAAAGACTGCTAACTTTCTGGTTTTTTATCAAAATGAAAACAACCAAAAACCTCAAGAGAAAGATTTATAAGACCCATGTTACCAGGCAGAGTGGAGCCACCCACAAATAAATTTATCAGATCAGATGACTGGGGATACTTAAAACAGAGAAAAACTCAAAAAGAATGTTTTAATATCTATTGAATATGTAAAACAGCAATCCTTAAAATACAGTAATTGAAAGAGAAGGGTATGCTCTCTGTTGAGGCACCCCAGCTAGAACTTTTGCCTTTCTGCCTCCTAATTGGTTATTTTTAATTTTTATTAAACTTATAAATGTTTCTCCGAGAGCGGCACTCGTTTTTCACCAGTGTGAGCTGGGCTGGCAGCACAGGGGTGTGGCAGTGTCACTGACCAGCGCTTCCCTGTGCCCGGCAGGGTGCGGTTCCGCCGGGCCGTGCTGGAGGAGCGGCGGCAGCAGAGGAAGGAGCGGGCGCTGCTGCAGGAGCGGCGGGAGCAGCAGAGGGAGAAGCGCCTGGAAACGCTCCGGCAGCAGGTGGGCTGGGCTGGGCTGTGCCCGCGGGGCTTGCACTGCCGACACAGGGCCCGGGCAGGCAGAGATAAACACCAGCATCTCCCAAAGGCAAATAAATGAACAAGGGAAAAGGCACTTTAGGACTGACTAACCGTAATTCTCTCCTGCTATAAATCCTGTGTCCTTTGCAGCTCTGACAACAGGAACATTATGACATTAAATTGGACTGTAGGAGCTGCTGATATCTCAGAGGAGATAGAGAAGGTTTTTTTCTGGGTTGGATGTGATTTTTCTTCTGTGATTTTTTCTGGGTTTTGTTTGTTTTAATAACCTTAAGTCTGCCTTGAGACTTAAGCAAGATTTATGAGTAATTTATATTCTTTTTAAATTCTGAAAACTTGCACACCTTGGATGACTTTTCTTCAGAGATGTTTGAGTCTCTGAAACTTTTGCAATTACTTCTAAAAAGACACCCATAAAATGCTTACTAATGCTTGCTAATGTCATAGTCAAAGTGGTGCTGGGGTTATTTTTTTCTACTGCTGACTTTTGAAAGAGTAATTTTGCCTTAATTTACATTTCTGTATGTAATCTCCTCATTTTGTCCTCCAAAGAGGCTGGTTGATAGTCATGATCTGTTGAGCCCTTCCCACTGACTCGATTCTCTTGCCAGAGTAGAAAATGCTTCTAGAAGGGCCTTTGCCTGGGATGGTGATGCTCCTACTTCATTATACTTCTCTGACCAACATTTATTCTCTATTTCACATGAATGAAATGCTGCTTCATAAAGTATGTACATTGTTTGTATGGGGAGGGGGGAAAGATCTTTACTAAAGTCATTTGGCCTGTAGATTTGGGCAGCCTGTAAATACCAATATAATTTTATTAAAGAGATGGGTGAAAAAAAAATTATTGTATGCAATTTAAAGTTTGGGGTTTTTTGTGGTTTTAGCCATCCTTCATATGGACATTGGCTATTTTGCTCGTGCATCTTTCTGTATTTTTTCAAAGTAATACTAGCCTGTATCTGAATATTTTAACACAAAGAAAGTAAACAATGAAAAAAGATTAACTCTGGCACAATACAGTGTCTGGGAATCTTTGATATTGATCTAGCCACAGGAAATTACACAGTTAAAGCAGATGCACTTCAGAAAAAAATCAGAGTTGCATTATTCGGGGCATATCATTCAATGTTGATGCCCATGACTCTGTAAAAATTGTGAACTTTCATGCTGAACACTTTTGTTTCCATTGGAAGAAAAAGAAGAAAGTCTGGAGGAACTGTGGATATTGCAATGAGACTGCTGGATCCCTGTAGAGACTGTGCTGGCCACTGGGGCTCATGTCAGTGTCTGCTGGGGAGCTCAGGGTGCTGCTGTTTCTCTCTCACATCCTTGCAGTGCCCAGGCCGCCTCTGCAGCTGTGCCTGTGCCTCTGTTACCCTCAAAGACAGTGAATAATGGTGTTCTAAAGGGTGTGTCACTGATAGTGCCCTGCTCTCCCCTTAGCTCTGCACAGACAGACTCATTGTCACTCTCATGTTGCCCCTTTAGGTTGGCATTGTTGCAGAACTGGATCCAGCCAGAGCAGTGGCTGACACGGTGGCCTCCAAAGCTCGGATGGGCATTGGGGCCCAGGAGGAGTTTGAGCTGCAGCAGCCCCTGTTCAGGCTGCACACCTACACTGGAGAGCAGGTAATGGGCTGTGATCCTGCTGTGCCAGTGAAGCACGAGCTCAACTAACTGTGCTTGTGTTTCAGGGTGTTCCCTCAATTTTAAACGCACTCAAGGAACAATCTGGATATCAATCAATCTGGATATCTTTAGATTCCCTCACTGTTTCCCATCTGCTCAGTCAATGCATTTGCAATTATTCCCACTCTGGAATTTGAAAATTATTTACAAAAAGAGAAGAGCTATGGTACAATTCTGTGGTGTAAAAGCTTTCTTTTGACATTGAATAGGATGAACTCTAACAATGTCTATAGCTAAAGTTGTCCAGCACTTCCCATTTTAAGACATTTTAAAGCTTCTCAGTTTGCTAATGGAAATATGTGGAAATTCTCCAAATTTGACCAATGTATGAGGCTCTGACAAATCTTAACTTCAACCTGCTCTGGAAGCAATGTGTTGCTCTTCCTTGTACTTCCAATGCAGTCCCACTGCAGACCATGGAACAGGGATTGGAAAGAGGCTTACAAATTTTGTCAGATAAAACTTTTGACAAATTTCAGAAGTAATTTCCCTGGGATTAATTGCTATTCTGACAAATGGAAGTGGTGCTGCCATGTAAGCACAAGGCAACACTGTGAGAAAAATCATAAAGGCCTTTGAAGCCCTTGGGATTCTATAGGAACAACCAGGAGGAGATTGGAGTCTCTGCTGCACTGGGCTGTGTGCATGGAGAACGTGAGGGAAGGCAGCAGCTCCTCAGGGAGCTTTTTGGCTTCTATTAATCATTTCTGTGTTTTTTTTAACAGATCATTTCTGACCCCAGGCTCCGTGTTGAGCTGGCTCTCCGAGAAGCTGGACTGCATAAAACACTTTATGCCAGAGAGGTTTTGTCAAAGCTTCCACCACCAAAGCTTCCAAGAAGAGACATGGAGTCTACAGCTTTTAAAATGTAGAGCACCTCTCATCTGGGGGCAGAGGAATATCTGGGCAGACCAGAGGTCTGGTCTGGCCCACAATATGCAAATCTTAAACAAATTCCCTTTGGTTGTGTCCTAGAACTGCTGAGTTCCCAGTGTGTGCAGCCATTCTAAAGCACTGCCAGCCTGTCTGAGCTGTGCTGCACCACATTTCACCTGCCTGCTGCAGGTCTGGAGAGCTGGGCTGTGCTGCTGTAGTGTGATTGTCCCTTTCCATGGGGAGCTGGGACACCTTGCTAAAGGACTCTTACACACAGCACAGGCCAATCTGACGTCAGCACCTTGAGTAGGAATTCTTGGGATTTAATTGGCAGCAGAAGTCCAAAATAGCTTTGCAGAGCAGTTACTTTAGATTTTACTATGTTACATGAATAAATCCCACAATTTTCTTTCCAGGTTTCTTGAGAATTTGGTTCTTTTAGTTACAAAATTTTCATTGCCATGAATGTTTCTAATATTCCTTGATTATGATGAGACTTAAACCTTTGCCTATATTTAGAAAGCAACTTGCTGCATCATATTTACTGCAAACCAGACATACAATTTCATATTGCAGATTAGTTTTTCAGTATAAATTATAGAGCTGGCATCTTTATTTCTTTATTTTCTGGTGGGTCGGACTCCTGAGAGCGAGCACAGGGTCAGCCCAGGAGCAGCATAATCCCAGTGTTGCAGCTGAGTTTAGTGGGGAAATGCTGCAGAGCCTGCCCTGAGCAGGGGGAGTGATGTCTTCTGGGCTCAGCCTCTGTGTGCTTGTGCTAAAATTACAATTCTGTGTATATTTGTGCTCTTTATTTTGGTATCTCCTTTGGGGTAACTCGTTATTTTTAAAACACACTTGGCCACCTCACAACTGGCTGGATATTGCTGTGGGGAGAGCAGCAGTGCTTTGCTGTGGGGAACAGACTGGCTGTGAGACAATTCCCAGAAAGGCATCATCCCAAACCTAGGCAGTGGATTTTTCTTCCCTTAACCTTAAAAGCAGATCTACAAGATAAAAAATTTTGCACCATTGAAATTGAGATTGTAGTTGTCATATTTTATAAATACCAAGATGTTAATGAAAAAGAAAGTTTAAAGGAAGCAGACATTGGTTTTGAAATAGTGGGCACAGATTTTTTGGCAGAGACTTGTGGTTGTTTTCATGTCTGTCATTTTTCAGGGTAGAGACTGAGTAGATGTCTATAGAAGTCTGGGCTGCCCTAGTGCAATGATAAGTCAGGGCTTTTAGTGGTACAGTGAGGGCAGAATGAGGATTTGGGGGGGGATTTTCATGTAACAGTGGAGCATGGAGAACATGCAGGTCAGTAAAAAGGTATTTTGCACAGCACAACCAAGGCTGTTCATGCCAGGAGAGCTCTGCAGACCCCCTGGCTGCTCCCCAGCCTGGCCAGACACCTCTTTCCTGCTCCTGTGTGAAGGAGGTGGATGTTTCACCCGACTTCATAACCCTCACTTTAGCATTGGTTACAAGAGCTGATCAGAACCCTTCAGGAAATGGAGATGCTTATAATGACATTGGTTTTCATCACAAATCTTTCTACACTTAACAAAAAAGAAATCTTCTAAGTTACACACATGAAAATAGTAATTTAAAAAATGTTAGTGGTAAATAGGCTTTTCAACCCCACCTCCTGCAGCTCTGCTTTGTGGGTTTGGCTGGGTAGGGGTGGCAGTTCAAAGCTCAGCTGTCTTTATACCAGGGATGAAGCATGGGCAGTTCACTGTCAATCATACTTTTATAAAGCTTGATGAATACTTCTCTGTGAAAATTAACTTATTTGGTTTCAAGATAGACTACTTATTTGTGAATTTTAGTGGTGAGAAAAGCATTTTTAATGTTAACCACTCCCTGAAGGTCAGGTCCTCAGCTGACCACGGTTGGGTGCTGTGGTGTACCTCTCATACTCTGGCATGTGCCTGTTTGTGACATTTTTAAATACTATAGGAATGAAAATCTGAATGGCCTTTGTAACAGCAGTAACAATAATGGTCACAAATACAGATTAATTTTTCACGTAATTTACTCAGGTTTTGTCTTTATGGCCAAAGCAAAGGGATCTCCTTCCTGGAAGATCGCTGTGGACAGGAGTGACCCTAACAGGACAGTCCTTTACGACGGCTGGAGCCAGGAGTGAGGAACCTGCAGCTCTGCTCCACAGCCTGACCTTCTTGTCAGTGCAGATGCCGTCACTGCAGATCTTGTCCATGCCGTTCCAGCCGCGCTCAGGCCGGCAGCGCCCGCACCGCGGTGTCCGCTGGCTCCGGCCGCTCCGCGCTCGGCGGGACCGGAGCTCTCCCGTTCCCGG
>JANPWX010000597.1:93850-114513 GCA_024734555.1 Trochalopteron elliotii | reverse complement strand
GGGTTTGTCCAGCACGCACTCAGGTCTTCTAATGCACACTTGGGTTTTATTGAGCTGTGAAATTTGCTTTAGTGTTCTTTTCTAGATAAAATCATCAAGGATGTGTGTTTGGCCTTCTGGCACCGAACAGAACCTTTGGAGAGGGTTAAGCCCATCCATGGGGAGGAGGTGGAAGCGACAGGACTCACCTTTGAGGCCACACAGTCCACACAGGGCAGCGAATGCCGTGGACTCCATCTCAATATTCCTCACGCCGGCATCATAAGCCCTCCTTAAGTACTCCAACTTTTTTTCACTGGAAAAAGAGCATAATGCACCATCTAATCTCCCCTGACCTGTAAAGGAAGCAGAGAACTGTCACTGTTGGCCTTGTATGGGGTCATGGGGCACAGGGGGTAGGTCCAAATGGGAAGTCCAGGAGTGCCCACATTCTGTCTGAGGCCCACAAAGCTTTCCTGTGAGCAGCTGGTTAATTTGTATTCCCCTCAATGTTAAAGCCAGTGGATGTGTCTCTGTATGGGGAGAGAGTGACGCAGGTTTCCACACTGGTAAAAGGTGGATTCAGCCCACAGGTGGGAGGTACCAGGGCATGCTGTGCTCTGTGGGGACAGGCCATTGCTGCAAATCAGCTGTGAAGGTCTGCCAGGTTAAATCCCAAAAATGCCAACGGACTGTAGAAGAGGTACAACGAGCTGTGCAGAATGGGAACATTGAGGAGAGGAAACCCCTTTAATGTGGGTTTAATTTTTCTGCAGGGGCTGCTGTGGAAGCTGGAGCTGCTTGCAGAGGCATTCCTGGTGCAGGCAGCACCAGTGCTGGCCGGGGAGCTGGTCCCAGGGCTCTGGTGCTCTCCCGCTGCAGCTCCAGGTACCGCTGCAGGCAGCTCTAACACTGTTCAGTGTGGGCAGCCATCCCAACTCTCTCCTCTAACCCCTCTGGGGGCTCTGCTGTCATGCTGTGTGCTCAGAGCAGACCTGTGCCCCTGCAGCTCCTCCTCTCACAGTGTCTGAAGGCCCTGGCCCTGAGGCAGACAAACGCTTACCTGGGACCACCCTTCAGTTTATTGCTGCTCCTATTTAATCCTCTTAAATGGCTTTTTGTTTAAATAAAATATGGACTTGAGCAATACACAGATGGCTGCATCTGCAAGCAGATCTAAAGGTTTATAAATAGTGCTCAGATTATTAATTCTTCATTTATTATGTTTCATCTACCCTGCCTGCAATCAGCATTTAATTTATCAAAGGAAACGGTTCTAGAGTAACCAAAGTTTGTTTATAGAAATCTCTCAGGCAACCTAATGTTTTCCTAGTGTTTGGTAGTTCTGAAGTGACAGTCTTGCTGGGGGGCCTGGGCTCCCTGCATAGCTTTGTTCATGGAAGAGTGGGAAGACTTGGTGTTAGGTGTGGTGAGGAAGGGCAGACAGAGCTGGTTTTACCTTCGTAGAAGTCGTAGGTGCACATGGTGTGGCCAATGAGCGTGGGGAAGTCAGGAATGTCCCTGCTGCAGGCCAGCAGCTCCTCTGCAAGGTCCTTGTCCAGCTCCGTGCTCCTCACCACCACATCCCCCAGCACCACCTGCTCAAAGCGTGGCTGGAAGGAGGAGTCCACGGCCGTGTCAGTGATCACAACAGACCCAGCCTCGATCCCTGTGGAAATGGAAACTGAGGCTGCCAGAGCTCAGAACACCTGTGTCCTGCTGCCAAACTTCAGCACAGCAGGAAAATCTCAATAGATCTATGTGTGCATGCAGGGCTCTTCTTTTCAGTGAGTAAAGATGTCAGAGAATAATTGAAATTCATGAAGTACAGATGTACAAGTAAAATGTACAGAATCAGCACAAGATAAGTGATTGTGAGAACATGCTGAGTGACAGGAGCTTAGCTGCTCTGCCTTGAAGAGATCGTGTACCCCCTACCAGCCTGTGCAGGCATGGGCAGCACCACTGCCTCAGCCAGGGGACACAGTTTCCTTTGGGTCACCACTAATCCATGTTTTCTGCTTGGAAAGTGACACATGGCTGTAGTGGAATCAAGGGTTTTGTACACTCTGAGAATGTGCACTCTGCCAAGGCAGTCGCTACAAGTTTTCTGGGTTTAACCCAAAACAAAATACCATGTTTAATATTTAGAGACCTGACAAAATGCTAAAGTTCAGAACTGCGTGACCTATTGCTGAGAGTTATTTTTAATAATAGCTGTTTTGCTCTGAAGAAAGACCACGAATTGCTTACCTAAGCCCCCAGAAGTCCCGATGCGTATAATAGTAACGTCCCGGCATTTTGCATGGTGCAGCAGTTTGATCAGCTCATGAAGCATAATGGAAATGGAAGGGATGCCCATTCCATGCTGTTGGAAGGAGAGAAAAGAGAAACGTCAGTCTCCACAAGGCTGCAGCCGCTGACAGGTACATAACAGCAATGAGCTCAGGGTTATGCTGTGGCCTCTTCTGCTGATGATGCCAACAGCAAATTTTTTGAGGGGTAAGAGACATCTTGTGGTCTTTTTAGTCTGTCTGGGTGAGGTTCTAACCTCTTCTCCTCCCCTTGATGCTTTAAAGGCTCTTCAAGTCAAAATGAGCTGGTGTTCATCCCTCACACAGGGGACCCTGTGCAAGCACACAGATGGTGCCTGTCCTTCAAGGAAAGTCTACAAATACATCCCAACATCTGAATGCTCCAAGACCTTCCTCATGCATTGCCAATCCGCACGCCATGTGCTGACTTGCACTTTGTTGTGTCCTGCTCGTGCTCTGGGAGTGGTGAATTTCAGTGAGGACAACCTGCGCCTTCACTTCCCCATCTGCCTTCCAGCCTGTCCTCTCCCCACACTCGAGCACCTCTGCTCCATTGCTGGGCACAAAGGACAACAGAAGGGTTTGTGTCCCTTGCTGAGGACAGACGTCAGGGTCAGGTGTTTGCTGCATGCCTTCCAGGCTGCCTGTCCCTCTTTCTGGCCCACATTCCCTGCCCTGCTGCCCTTCTGCCCCCAGCACCTGCCTGGCTACCAGCTCCCCACTGCTGGCACTGGCTTGTTCCCATCCTCCACGGTCAGTGCTGCCCCACTCCCATCTCTGCTGCTGCTCCCCAGGGCTGGCAGATGTCTGCAGGCCTGGAGCTGCTGGGGCTTCTGCATCTGCCCAGTGCTCCCTTGCTTGGTCATCTGTCTTCTGCTCCATTGCTAGACCAACATCCTTTTCTTAGCTTAACTTTTAAGTACAAAAAGTGTTTGATGCTGTGGAGTTTGGTTTTTCCTCTTGAAAGTGCCTCACATTTTTTTGGTTTTGCTATCATCTTCAAAAACCTGAAGGAAGCATGTATGGAAGCTTCATTGATTAATGTACACAGCCAGTTTTCGTGTTGCTTTGTCTCCTTTCTCTTCGCTGTGAGACCAATGCTCTGTTTGCCTTGTATCATGTTTTAAGTATGAAACCTTTTTGCATGTTGTTATTCTGGAACATCAGCCTGGCTTATTCACCAATGCCTAAAAAATTTATTCACATTGTAAATATTCAGAGCTGGAGTCTGTTTTCCTGCCCCCGTATGTTTGAGCTCAGTTGTGTTTCTAAGCAACTTGCAGAAATGTGATGTTGGCAGCTGCTCTGCATGATGCTTCTCGGGATGGCCACGTGCTCTGCCCCATGTCCCCTTCTGCACTGGCCAAAGATGGTGCATGGCCACAGGCTCAGTGAGGATTTGCTTCTGGCTGTGTTGTGCTGCTGCCAGGCTGGGGACACAGCAAACTTTGTGGCAGTTCTCCCCCTTGGATCCTCTCAGATTGATTCCCTCAGGCTTGATTCCCTTGGTCAGGATTGGTTTGGTTTTGTCAGAGGGACAAAACACAAGCTCTGTTGTGTGAGTGACTCCATCTCCTGTGAATCACGTTTCAGACTAATCTTGTACCTGAAGAAGTGGGATCAGGACCAAGCCTTTGGGTGTCAGTGCTCCCCAGCACAGACTGTGTTTGCTTTTCCCTTTGCTCAGTGCCAAAAATCCCACTCTAAAAGAATAATTGTTAACAAGGCCAGGTCTTTCTGTTAGAGCTTGTATCAATGTAATACTCCCAGCAATGTTTTGTAGTTGATGTGTAGTGAGAAGTGGTTTTGCCTCCCAAACTGAGCTGAGCAGTTAATGCTACACTTTCCAAAGGGAGAGTGCAGGTGCTGGGGAATGCTATTCAAACAGAAGCAGTTTTCTGAGAGGTTGCACTGGTGATCGCGGTTGAAGACTGAAAAGGGGAGAAAAGCTCTGCTGGTGGGTGTTGGGGGAGGCATGTGAGGGAGAGGCGGTGCCAGCCCGTCCCTGTGGCGGGGGCAGAGGGGCCCTGTGCTGTGCCACCAGAGCCCCAGACCCCCGTGAGCACTGAGCAGGACTCACGCTGATGGAGAGCACCGGCCCCACCCGGTACATGGCGTAGCGATCCGAGCCCCCGCAGATGTCAGCCACGTCCTCCCCGGCCCCCGGCAGCCCCAGCTCCCGCCGCATGAACTCGGCAAATGCCCGCATCCTCTTCGGGCTGCCGCCAACGCACACAAACTGGAAATAAAGTATCGCTGTGTTGGTGCTTAGCTAGAACAAGGACCGCGAGTCAGCCGGAATATAAAATATCCGTGTGTTGGTACTTAGCTAGAACAAGGACCACGAGTCAACTGGAATATAAAATATTGGTGGGTTGGTTCTTAGCTAGAACAAGGACCACGAGTCAGGCTGAGTGTGGCGGTGGTGGCTGTGCCAGGCACATCTTCCCAGAGAAAGCAGCAGAGTGCAACTCCTCACCATCAGTCAGGGGACATTGGAATGACCGAGGCTCACAAAACCAGGAGTTAACACGAAATCCAGGCTGTCACTCTGGCAGGGTGGTGGCTACCTTGGGTCTGGGCAGCCATACAGCTGCACATACTTGGGTATCAGTCTAGGCAAGAAAATCTAAAATAATTCAGCAAAATTGAGCTGATAGTATCACCACTGATAGCAAAGCAAACCCAGATGTTGGAGGAGCTCATTGGTTAATTTATTCTATGGACAGTGCTGACTGCAGTTAGTGAGCACTGCTGATGGCACAGAGGCCATAAAGTCAGAGAGTAAAAAGGACAGATTTTACATATTAAAGGAAAATATGCTGGCTGAAGGTAGGAGGAGGATGAGTGTGCAGCTGCCAGGGCAGTGCTGCTGATGCTGCTGCCAGAGTGCAGGGCAGCAGGAGCCCATGCTGTGCTGTGCCAGGCTGCTCCAGCCCTGGGCACCGAGGCTCTTCCCCCGCACAACTAGGGAAAGACTCTGGTTTGAAATGAGAGAATACCATCATGACAAGTCAGTTTTGACAGCAGGTCTCAACCAAAAATGATATGACATCCTCCTTCCCTCATCTCCAGTAGATGATGATCAAAATGCTTTGGACAAATGCCTCCTCTGTCTGTCCTCCAACATGGGGCCAATATAAAATCAGGTTTTACAGAGCTACAGGTTTTTAAAAGAATAATTTTCTGTTGTGATTTCTACCCCAAACAAACAAGGACAGACAACCTCCTCGCCCAGGCTGCTTTGGCCGCTGAATCTCTCAGCTGAGCAGCCACAACCCCACCCCACAGGAGCTTTGGCAGCAGCAGGGCCCCAGCATGGGCTAGTAGCAGCATGGGATGTGCAGCTGGAGAGCCTGTGCAGGGGGGAACTGCTGCCTCCCTTTTGGACCTGCTCTTTACCTTTATGTCCCCAAACATTGCTGGCAGGTTGTGTGTCTTTGTTCCCAAGTCCAAGTGGTACAGGACGTCCTCCTCCATCAAGTCCAGGTGGGGGTTTTTAACAAGGACAAGCCCACTCCTGCAGGGAAATAACAAGGAGTTGGGTTGGGGCAGTGCCCACAGGGAGGGGGCAGGCAGAAGTGGGGCGCAGGACAGCCTGGAGGCTCCACAAGGGTGCACACTGCCCTGGTGTTGGACAGGGACAAGGGACAAGCGAGCTGCGTGTGGTGTTTGGACCAGCTGTCTTTCTGCTCCAGGTAACCTCTTTGACATGCTGTTATTTTATCTATGAATTTGACAAAAAGTATGTTTCTGTATATATCAATTTTGTCAATGGCAACCTTAGCTCTTTCCTTCATAGTGTTTTGCCAGCAATGTCCAGGGGTGATATACTGTGCTATTTTCTATGTGACAGTTTATTAAGCTCTTAGTAAATCAGGATTTCACACTTCTCCCAAATAACTGCCTGGCAGGGTGAGTGCAGACACTGCAGGCAGCAAGAGGCCAGCTTGCTGTCCCTTTCCACCTGCTGTAAGAGATGGGAAGCAACAAACTAACAATGCAGGTCAGTTTTATAAATGAGGCTTAAATGAAACCCAGAGAACATTTTTCTTCTCTTACTAAAACAAAATCAGATATTCTCTGTTACTCACCCCGAGTAACCTGTTGTTTCGGTCATAGCGGCTCGGCCAGAGTCAGCTGAAAGTGATACCCTGCCAGAAAGGTAAGGAAAACACAGCCTGTGTCCTCAGCTGCCAAGGTTCAGAGCTCAGAAGAGGTTTAAGAGACTCTGCAGGGGGTTAAATACCTCCTGTGCTTTGTGCAGCTCCCAAGGTCAACAGTGGCCAGTCCCCAGTGCTCATGCAGGTGCCAGGGGTCCTCCTTGGCTGGCATGGTTCACGGTTCCTCCCACGTTGGCTTTTGGGGCAGGTGCGTCACCAGTCACCTTGACTGGCAGCCCTTGGGCTGGGCCAGTGACCTCTGACCCTCTGGCCTGTGACCCTGTGTTCTCTGGCCACTGGGTGAGCCCTGGGCACGTGGCTGCACATGTGCACCCCGGGGAGATGGTTTGTCCCAGCTGGATGTGGCTGTGCTCCCACCTCGGGCTGTGTTTCCCTGGCCCTGGGGACTGAAGGACACTGACAGCCTGGCCACTGCTGCTGGCCTGGACACTTCTCCTGCCTGAGCCGTTCTCTGGCCCCAGCAGGTACAAATCCAAAACGTCCCTGTGTTTGTCTGGGGTGCACAAAAACGGAATTTGAGCTGTAGTCCTGCTCAGAACAGCTCCTGAGCCACCAGCCTGGCCTGGGGAGGCTGATTTCACTCTCAGCAATGAGCAGTTGGCTCTCATGGTCTCAGCCCAGGAGCCCAACAGAACAGTGTGCAGTGTGCCTGGGGCAGCCTTGCACAGGTCCCAGTCCAGGGCAGCCAGGCTGCTTGTGGGGCTGTGGGATGAGTGGGTGATGCCCCTGCACGAGCAGGAGACTGGAGATACTGGTCCTGCTTCCTGTCCCAACAACAGCAGGCACTGCCCTGGAAGATATTTTAGGCAGCTCCTGGAGGGGCAGAATCTGCCATTTGCTGCTGGCCTCTGGGAATTGTCAGTGGAAGCTCTGATAATTAGAGAAGTGCTAGGTAATTAATTACCGGGTGAAAGCACATTTTTGGGGGCTCACTTGCACCCTGCATTCAGGCAGTGACGTGGTCCTGATTTTGTAATGGGGAGGGACAGAAATTGCTGTAACTGAGGAAGCCTTTCCCTGAGCAAATGCCCATTTTGCTACCCATCCAAACCCTTTAAATTGCAAAACCCTGTATAAAAATAAGCAAACATTGCAAGTCAGTGGCCTGGGAACATGTAAATTGGGTACCTTGCCCAAGATAGGCTGAGGATAGCTCTGAGAAGGGGAAGGAGCAGAGCTCTCAGGGATATTTCAGGCTTGCTGGAGTCATACCAAAGGCAGGCTGGAAGGATTTCTCTGCTCTGATGAAGTTCTCCCTCCCTGGATGCTGTTCACATATGCCTGCCAAAAATGACTTATTACTGACGCTCCACAGCACTCCTGAAGAATAAGGATCTGGAGACTCTTTTCCCTTTCAGAAAGCACCAGATTTCTGCGAGGGCACAGGAGAAGTTTCTTTGGGGCTGCACACACCTTCTGCCTGCCCAAGTCACTTGGTGCAATTACTGTGGTTTCAGGCACACAGCGATTGCACAGTGGGCTCCATGCAGAGCTTCCAGTCCTGTCCACTGAGAGTTACCTGATCTGGGGAACAGAAGCAGAAGGTTTGTTGCTGTTTGCCAGAGGTGGCTGGGAATGCTCCGGGGGAGGTGAGATCAGACTGAGGCTTCCTGTGGATTCTCCTCCTTCTCTGGTCTTGTTTGGTGGAGGAACACGAGGCCCTGGCCCTGCACTCACCTCCAGCACAGCTGGTCAGGGCTTTCGTTGGGGAGAGAGGGTTCAGCAGAATGGTGGATGGATGGATAGACAGATGGACAGACAGCTGGACACCTGAATGACCCTGTGCCAGGGCATGAGTGTTCCCACAGGCTGCCTGGGCTGGTAAAGGCAGTGCTTCTGTGTGTCCCCCTTTCTCTCCCTGCTTTCCATGGCAGAGTATTTCTGGGCACACTTGAAGGGTCCACACCTGCACAGTTCAAACCATCCCATGACAAAACAATTTTCCCGAGCACATGGACAACTTCTTAAATATTTTCTTATGAAAAGTAGTGTTCCAGCACAGCCAGCTGGGACAGCCCTGCCTGGTGGTCAGCAAAGCCCCTGCCCTGCCCTGCTGCAGCCTCTGCCCCTGGTGTTCTTGATCCCAGGCAGGGACCTCCCCTGTGCTGGCAAAAGGAGCAAGGTTTTGGAGGGTGGCCCTGCTGAGTGAGCAGGGACAGAGTCCCCTGGAGCCATCTGGAATGTCAGGCTGACAATTGGTGGGCAAGCAATATTCCTGAGGTGTTTGTCCCTGCTGTGCCCAAGGTAAAAGGAACCAGTGTGTTCTGTTTAAGTAAACATGACTGCACCAAGGGAAGTGGTTGGATTGTGCTTTTGGCTTCCCAGAAGTGACAGTGAAGAGAAGGGACAGCAGCCACCACCATGGAAATTCAGGTTTCAGGACTTGTCTGACTCAGGTCAGCTCCCTGCCTGGCCAGTATGAGAAGTCCCTCACCTTTGGTTCCCTTGTCTGTGACTTTTTTTTCCCATGGTTGGTCTTCTTTGGGATGGCTTTCAGTAAATCCTGAACTGAAGTGTTCTTTTCCTGTTCTTTTCCTACCTCTCCTGCTTGCCATGGCAGAGGGTGCAGAATAGAATGGAATAGAATAACACGAATCAAATAGAATTGAGTTGAATAGAATAGAATAATGGACTAGGATAGGATAAAATACTGAAATAAAATGCTTTTAGTTGAAAGGGACCTGCAGTGCTGATCTAGCCCAGCTGCCTGCCTGTTTCTCTTCCTCGAGGCAGCATGGGGAGGTGGGGATGGTGAGAAGCAAAGAGCACTGCCCCAGTGAGTGTTTGTTTGTGCCTGATTCAGAGCTAAATCCAGCCTCTCCAAGTGCCAGGCAGTGGAGCTGTTACCATATGTGCTGGAGGATGACAAATAAAGCACGATGAAGAATACGGCACAGTAACATATGGCAGTGTAGACAGGCTCTCGGCAAGGGAAGAGCTGGGGAGAGCCAGAGCTCCCGCGCCCATCCGACACCTCTTGTCATGTTAAGTGCTATTTTAGAACAGACAGCCACGGCAGCCTGTGCGCGGCAGGGAACTCGCACCCGCCGGGTCCTGCCAGGGCTCTGCAGCCCCGCTCCCAGGCAGCCCCGGCAGCTCCTTCTCCACTCGGCTCGTCCCTGCCCTCCCTCCCGCGGTGCTGCTGCTGCTGCCGCTCCCTGGAGCTGCTGATGGATGGGATATTCCAGCGGCCCGGAGCTCAACCCTGTCCGTGGGTCGGGCTGGGCAGGAGGGGCGGGTGGTCACAGTGAGCTCCTCCAGCACCTCCCGGCAGGGCATGTCAGCCTGTGCTCAGCCTCCCAGTTCTGCTTCCGCAGCAGGGAGCTGATGAGCACGCACAGTCCGAGGGATGACTTGTGCATTCCTCCAGCGATGGTTCCTGGCAGTCGGCATGAGGCAGAAGCACCGGGGAGTGTTTTACCTGACAGGAGAAAGGCCATGTGCCAGCAGCACAAGGATTCCCTGCTCCCCTTACCCGCCCTGTGCTGCCGAACCAGAAAAGCGAACACAGGCAGCAAAATGTGTATTTTTATCAGCTGTTTGCTCTGGCTCCATGTTTTGCCTTGTTTATTATTGGTATAAAGCTGCTCTTGGCACTGGGAGCAGACAGTAAAACACTCTCCAAAGGAACCAGGCTCCACAAACCCTCGGGGCACTCGAGTAACTGCAGCTTGTCAGGACACGTTTCCCCTGAGGGGAAGCACTACCGCAAAGCCATTTATTTCAGGCAAAAATCAGCTGCCTGACCTGTGTCGCTATTCAGGATTAATTCAGGAGCTGCTGCTCTGCCAATCCCGTGTCGCTCCACAGGAGGGGCTGGAGCGCTGCCGCTCCACGGCAGGAATGCTCCTTAGGCTGGTGGACAAGGCACTTTTCCCACCATTCCCTCTCTGCAGCCTTGCCCATGGTAGGTGGGATTCACCCTGGGAACAGGCAGGGATTTGCCTGCCCTGCCCCAGAGCTGTGCCCACGCTGGGCTGCTCCCAACCTTGCAGGTTCAAGGACCACCAGGCTGGCCCCACACATGCCTTGGGAAAAGGGCTCTGCTTTGGTTTAAACCCATTTTCTGGCTGGGGTTGGTGCTGGTCTGCTGAGAACTTTCTGCAGGAGCAGGGGTCCTGTCCTGGCTCTGCCTGGCTCCACATGGATTGCTGCTGCCATCCTGGACAGGCTCCTTCCCTGGCCCCACAGGGATCCACTTCAGCAGGAAATGTTGCTCCTGGCATCTTGCTTCTCCCAAGGCTGAGTTCCTCTCATGCCTTCAGGCAGGATGAAATTGAAGTGAGAAGGAAGATGAACAGTGGGGCCTCTCATCTGCTCTGGGGTAGGTTCCCTCTTGCCTTCCTCCATGCTGGTTTTTGTTCCCTTCACACTGCAGGGATGGGTAACCTGCTCCAACCCTTCCCACCCCACAGGGATGGTGAGGTGTTGCCTGCTGGGAGTACCCACAGAGGTTTGTGTAAATGCCCAGTCTGCTGAGACAGAGCAGGGATGTGGCTCCAGAGATGGGCTGTGTTGGGGGCAGACACAGAATTGGCAGTGGAATCTGCCAGTGAGCCCCTCTCTGCTTGTTCCCTTCCTGCCCAGAGCTTCTCTGCTCTCCAGCCTTCAAATCCAGATAGTGTCTGGGGTATTTTCTCTCCTTTTCTTTTTCTTACATGGATATTTTTATCCTTTTGTCTTTCTCTCTTTGGGCTTGTGGGTGCATGTTTCAGGCACTGGTGCCTGTGGGTGCAGGCAGGAGGGAGGGCTGGGAGGAGATTTCGGCCACAAGAAGGCAAATGATGCAAGGCCTGAACACAGTTCATAAAGCCATGGTGCTTGTCAAACCAAATCACGTCTCAGAAACAGGACAAGGAACAATTTTCCATCAGGAAACATGTGGGGCTTGGGTGTGTGAGCCCCAGCCCCAAAGCTGCCCCTCCTGCCTGTGCCCCACGCTGATGGAGTGCCCACAGCTGGAGCATGAGGTGGTCCTTGGCCCTGGGAGTGTGGGGGTCTTGGTGGTAGCTGCTGCATCACCTCATGCGCTGCATTTGCCAGGATCTGAGCCCACTGAGCACGGCTGTTCAGACACTCTCCTGCACTCCATGGGGGATTGGGGTATTCCCTGCAAGGGCAGACTTACACTGGCCCCACTACCTCAAAATGAAGCATCCAGACCCTACTTTATCCAACTTTATTGAGATGGAAACAGCTACAGGGAATAAATGCTGGTTCCAGAGGAGGCACTTAGTTCTGCTGGTGCTGGCCCTGCATTTCAGTGCCCTGTGGAGATACATGGAAGACCCCAGTAAATCATCCCTGCCTTTCCTCCGTCTCCCCTGCACCCAGGTAAACCAAGCAGGCTTGAAGTCTGGGATTTTTCCTTTTTCAAACAATTCCTTTCCTTTTCCCTGTGTTTATCATGTTCTCTGTCCCCACGTCTTTTCTCCTTCTCCTCCAGGAAGGCTGGAGAGGGAGAGTTGGTCCTGCACCCCTCCCTGACCTGCTGTCCTGCTCCACCAACGTGGGAGCCTGAGCCCCCAGGCACTATGCCAGCACTGGGCAGCAGAGACCATGGAGCTGGAGACAATGGGAGAAGCATGACAGAGGTTAAAAATAATCACATGAAAATCAAAGTGGTCTCTTGCAGCCTTCAAGACAGATGCCTGCCTTTCTCTGCAACTCTGAGGGCCAAGGACCTTGACACAAGTGAGGTACCTGGCACCTCCCTGCTTCACCAAGGTTTTTAGGGTTAAACCCACTGTGCTCAGGTGTGCACACCTTGGGGCAGGGCTGGGGAGGATGGCACTGCTGGCTGTGCTGCCAGAGGAGATGCTCAACAGGAGCAGCTCTGTGCTGGGCCCCCTTGCTGGGCTGAGGGGTCTTGTGGGTGCCCAGTGGGCTCTGTGCAGGTACCCAGGGCACAGGGTGACAGCCCAGCTCCTCCCTTAGCCTGTCAGTGCTGGAACTGTCTCACTGCTTGATGCCAGAGCTGTTGGAGCTATGCTGCATTTCTAACATGCAATCATACTGTGCATTTTCCTCTTGTGGAAAGGTCAGGATCAGAAGCAAAGCCTGGCAGTGAAGGGCAGGCTTCTCCAGCACCCTGCATGGGAATGCAAAAGCACTTCATATGTCAGCAGTGCTTGCACTGCTCTGCAGAATGTGTGAAGAGATATTCTAAGATACCATAATTGTGATGTAAATTACGGGCACAGAGCATTAATCTCTGTCAGATAAAGCACAGGGCAGATCTGAGCACATGAACCACTGCCCATCTGCAGTGGGATGTGCAATGTGGCACCGGGGAGTGGGCAGGGATCCCCTTCAGCTCCCAGGCCCCTCCTGGTGCTGGGAGGCTCCGGGTGGATGTCCGTGTGTCCGTGTGTCCGTGTGTCCGTGGCACTTGGAGTGGAGGCAGCTGCTGTCACCCCGTCCCTCCTGCCCGTTCCCTGCTGCCCAGCCCCAGCCCCGACTGTGGCAGCAATTCCTGCCGTGCCTGACTGAGTGCCCGGGGAAAAGCGATGGCTAACGAGGGAATTAATGACGGATTCTACATCCTGGTTATCAGGAGTTAATTTCCAGAGAATATTTCCAGTCGCCTTTCAACGTCTCCGGCTGGAGCCTGCAAGGAAGGATTCAGGTGCCACCTTGTGTGGAAACGTTTCTCCCTGCAGCGGGCACAGACGGAATTCCTTTTCCCTTTTCCTTTTCGGTGTCGTCATTGCAAACTCCTCCCAGAGGCAGAAGGCAGCCAGCCCTGGTGCAGCCCCCGCCAGCTGTTCAAAAGCAGCACGGAGCCCGGGCAGAGGTGGGGACGGAGGGCGCAGCTCGCTCCGTTACAGCGAGTGAAACCCCAGGGAACGGGAGGAAGTGTCGGGGTGAGAGGCTGAACACCACCTGGAAACTGCTCTGGCAGCCCTGGCAGCCCAGATACCGCCCCCCCCGTGTGCTGTGATCCCAGCGTGGGCACGGGAGAGGGGGATTCTAACATGAATCCTGAGCCCCTCTGCCCTTGTGTTCAGGTGAGACCCCACCTGCAGAGCTGCCCCAGCCCTGGGGTCCAACATCACAAGGACCTGGAGCTGCTGGAGAGAGTCCAGAGGAGCCACAGAGCTGCTCCAGGGCTGGAGCTCCTCTGGAGCCAGGCTGGGAGAGCTGGGAGTGCTCACCTGGAGAAGGGAAGGCTCCAGGGAGAGCTCAGAGCCCCTTGCAGGGCCCAAAGGGGATTCAAGAGATCTGGGGACAAACTTTTTAGCAGAGCCTGTTGTGATGGGACAAGGTGTAAACTAAGGAGAGATTTAGATTAGAGATTAGGAAGTTCTTGGCTGTTAGGGTGGTGAGGCCCTGGCACAGGTTGTCCAGAGAAGCTGTGGCTGCCCATCCCTGGAAATGCTTACACAGCAGTTTGTCCCTGCTTCCCATCCCCTCACCCAGCTCTCCCTGTGCCCCGGAGCTGAGCTGTGGCAGCAGCACCCTGCTATGTGCCACACCACATTCCAGCCACATCCCACAGGAGAATTGTGTTCCCAGAAAGGACCCTGCAGGTGAGCAGCCAGATGGATCCTGCTGGGCTCACCCAGGGAGAAGGACACCAGCCAGGCTGTACCCTCAGCCATGCCACTCACAGAAGAGCTGAAGAAATCTGGGCCCCCCCAAAGTGATTTATTTAAACAGCATCTCATGGCACACACTGACTCTGCTAGGCTGTCTGCCCTCTGATACACTGCTGGGTTATTTCTGTCACCTCCAGCACTGACAGACATTCTCCCTCTGTCCCTTTCCAGCTGTCCAGACACATCACAGGGAGTAGTCTTTAGTTCTCTGTCCTCAGTCAGACGATGAATTACTTGTCTTCCCCTAACCAGCCTCTTAATCAGCTGTTGGAGAGGAAAATAAACTTGATGCCTGGCTTTAGGAGAACAAAATGATGAGAACTGTCCTCACTCTGGCTGCTGCTCCCTCAGCCTGTCCTCCCTCTCAGCTGCTCAGGCCCTGTCCCTTGTGCTCTGAGCCCACTCCTGTGCTATGGAGGCATCAGTCCTGGTCTCTGCTGGAAGGTGTCAGGCTGAGACCAGCACCTGCTCTCCCTCCTGGCTCTGCAGTCCACTCCTTTCCCCCATGTCTGCTCTCAGGATAGAAGAGCACATGTCAGGGCTGCTCCAAAGTACTCAGTATGGTTTTCCATATTTTGAGCCATTTTTTGGCTCAGAACCTGGCCACTATCTATCTCCAAGCAGAAGCAGCCTGTCACAGGGAGGTGCAGGTGATGAGACCCTCCTGAGCCCATGTGAGGTGGGGAGTCTTGAGAAACGAGTGGGAGAAGATGCTGCTGGCTGAGATGGCTGCTGGCCCCTGCTTTGCTCCTGCAGAAGTGAGGGATCCCCCAGGGAGACAGATCTGGAGACTGGCTCAAAAATCTGCAGGCTTAAAAAATGGGATTTTTTTCTGTATTGTTTGACTGAGCCTCTGGTGTTTGCATCTCCAGCTGCTTGCTGTGGCCCTAAGGGTCAGAAGGGTCTCTTGTTGTTCTGCACAGCCCCTGAGGTGTCCAGTGTGTCTGTGGCTTTGGGACAACCCTAAGCCACTGGGGCCAGGCTGGGAGCCACTGCTGTCCTTCTCCTACTGTGCCCTGGTGCTGGTGGATCAAACCAGCCCTGAGGTCACCATAGCAAAGGGTAGATAGAAAAGAAGCAGGAGGAAGAGGCTCCTTGGTAACAGCTGATGGTGCTTTAGGCTTCTTCAAAAGCCAGACACATCTTCATTAGATGGTTGTGGGGCTGGGGCTCTCTGCTGCCGAGTCCCCTGGCCCTGCTGGAAGCAGGAGCATCCCAGGGCAGCCGGGCACCGCGGGCTCCGGGGCGGCGGTGAGGGACAGGGCCCCGTGCGGCTCCCTGGGGGCACAGCGAGCTCTGCGAGCTCTGCACCTTCCCTTTCGGGCCGGTTCTGCGGGCTGACTGCCGGGGCTGTGGAGGAATGTCCAAACACACGCCCTGGCACAGGCGGGACTGAATCCGGAGCTCAGAACCTCCCTCTCTGCTGCTGCCAGTGCCTGGAGTCGCGGCAGACTGGGGACTGAGCCTCGTCCTTCTTCTTCGTCCTCTCCCCGCCACATGGACCAGCGCGACAAACTCCTCCGCCCTTCGTGTGCCGGCACCCTGAGCGCGGCCAGCACCGGGAGCTCTCCCGGAGCCCCAGCGGGGTGTGCTGGTGCCGGTGCCGGTGCTGGTTGTCGGTGTTTGTGCCGGTGCCGGTGCCGGTGCTGGTGCTGGTTGTCAGTGTTTGTGCCGGTGCCGGTGCTGATGTTTGTGCTTGTGCTGTGCTGATGCTGTTGCTGGTGTTTGTGCTGGTGTCGGTTTTTGTGCCGGTGCCGGTGCTGATGCTGGTGCCGGTGCCTGTGCTGGTGCTGGTGTTTGTGCCGGTGCTGGTGCCGGTGTTTGTGCCAGTGCCGGTGCCGGTGTTGGTGCCGGTGCTGGTGTTGGTGTTGGTGTTGGTGGTGCTGCTGCTGGTGGTGGTGCTAGCGCTGGTGCCGGTGCTGATGCTGGTGTTTGTGCCGGTGCCGGTGTTTTTGCTGGTGCCTGTGCTGGTGCCGGTGTTGGTGCCGGTGCTGGTGTTTGTGCCGGTCCCGGTGCTGATGCTGGTGCTGGTTCCGGTACCGGTGGCTCTCCAAGGCCACCTCCAGCTCCCGCTCGCCTACCGCCGCCCGGCCGGGCCGTGTCCGTGTCCGTGTCCGTGTCCGCTCGCTGGCACGGCCCGGGATGAGCCGGGGAAGGCTTTGGGAGCCGCAGCTGGGCCTGGCAAGGGGACACGAACAACATGTGTTACAGGCCCTGGAACTTAAATATTTTGCTGCTATAAATGTTAGCAACGAGAGCTCTCGTTACATTTAAATGCCAGATGACAGAAGCAGAGGCCAAAAAAAGCTCCTTCCCAGCCAAGCAGAAGGAGAGGGGGCGACTGCGGCAGCGGGGCCGGCGGGACACGGGGCTGGCACTGGGGACACCGCTGCGGGCAGGAGCGGGCACGGACAGCCCGGCTGGGCTGCCTCGGCGGAAAAGGGGTCGCTGGTGCCTTGGTGACGAGCATGGCAACGGGCAGGGCACTGCCAGGGGCACTGAGAGGGGCCGGCGAGCGGGTCACCAGCACCCGGTGTCCACAGGAGGGAGAGCTCGGTGCCCCGCGTTTGGCCTTTGGAATGGAAATGAGCTTGCCAGCATTTCCACCCTGATCCCCGGTGACTCCCTTGTGAGAGTTCCCATGGGCAGAACCTTGCCCTGCAAAGGCTCCCCCTCAGCTGGGGAGTAGTTTGCATCGTTGGTGTTTCGGCATAATTTCAATAAATTCCAGTTGGCTGTTCCTGAATAACACCCAGAGCAGAAAGGAGTTGTGCAGCCCTGTGAAGTGAATCTTTGCAATTAAGAGAACTCGAGCACTTTTTGGTGGGTGTTTTGCTGAAAACAAAGCGCTGCATGTGATGGGCTTGGAAAGCACAGGACTAATTACCAGTGCTATTTTAAAAAGTGGCATGAAAATGAGTTATGCTGCTAATGCTCAGATGCAAGAACATGGTCTGCTTAATTTAATAATACTGTGTAATTTGTGTAAAACCAAATTGGTAGCAATTATCCATTATTGTTAATTACTTGGAGTGGGTTCTCCTCTCTGTGCTCGGGCTGAATTGCACCTGGCTCCCCAATGCCCCAAAGTCCATGGGGTTTGTGATGTAAAGATGCACAGGAGGTAAGGACCTGAAAAAGGAGAACTGTGGAAGGTGCTGGGGCCGAGGCCCTCTGCAGAGCTGCTGGGACAGCAGGCAAGTCCCCGTCCTGTGCTCACACTCCCGGAGTCCCCTGAGGGAGGCAGTGGGAGCTCTGTGTGCCGTGGGGCTGTTGGGACAGGCCCCGCCGGCTGCCCCAGCGCGGCTCCGTCTGTGACTCACACGCCTGACTCACAGACGCCTGATGAAATACATGCACTCCCAGTCACATTTATCACAGCTAAATATTAGAACAAGCTCTTTAATTTCAAGCCCAAGTGCTTCCTGGGGTTTTCTCAGCAGCTGTGCTCGGGCCAGTTGCTGCGCTGGGAGGGGTGGTGATGCAACTTTGCTGCGTTGCAACTGCCAGGTTTGCTTGTTTGCATGCATATATACAGATATATATTTAGAAATTTCCTCAAGGCAGAAGAAAATAATTCATGACAAGCAGCAGCTTGGAAGGTCACCTGGATTATTATTTCTGTACCGCAGCTCACCTCGAGCATATGAGCAAAGTCTTTATGTGCTGATGTTAATAATGCTAAAGAGTTAAAAACCTCAGCAGCTCTGAAGGCAATTATCAGGCTGGCTTTGTCATGCACAGCCTCATTTTGTGTGCTGCAACAAAATGCTATTTTACAGTGTATTTTAGAAGGAATAACAGAGTTTTGTTAGTGGTGGTTTTTTTGCTGTTGGGGTCTGTCTGTCCCTCCCCATGTGGTGTTGCTGGTCTGGGCCAGAGCCCCAGCCCTGCCTGCTCCCCTCTGTCGGTCTGGGGCAGTGCTCACCACTCCACAGAGCTTGAAAAGGCACAGGAAACTAAAGGGAGATGGTTTTACCAAAGGAGGGGCCTGGTCTGGGGTCTGGCAGCCCCCTCTTTGAAACATTTCCTCCATGGCATCTTTCAGCTGCATGAGCTGTTTCTACACTCCCAGAGCATTGAAAAGTGGTCTGACTTGAAATCCCAGCTGCTCCAGAAGAGAGGCAGAATTTATGAAAAACCAAGGCAGTTCAAGTTACCATGGAAATTGTTTCAAAACAGAGAAGCCCGATTTTGCTATCCTTGCTGTCTTGGGAGGGTTTTCTGTGTGGAAGGAAGGATGACAGGGTGAACCTGCCCCATAGCTCAAGGTGTGCTCTGTGTGTGTTTGTTCTGGGCCCACAGACTTCTGAAGACCACGGTATTTGCATAACATTAATGTGTTTGTTCTGATGTCTGTGGGTGGCAATTTGTGCCCACAGTGCTCCTTTCACATGGACGTGCCATTATTACATCTGATTAATGCAAACATTTTCCAGGAAGAAGTTCCAGACTGTTCCCTAGCACGGAAAAAGCCACATGAGGTTTTCCTGCTGGGAACTGGAAGACCCCAAATTTAATCACACTCTACTCCTTGCAAAGCTGTGCAAAGTCAGCTGTATATGAATACCCCCATCAAATCCACTCCACCTTTCCTTGGGGGACTGTAAAATACCTGACAAGGCAGGTGCTTTACTACCCTCACTGTGCCAGCACAGCACTGGGGCACAGAGACAGCCCCGTGATCCTCCCCAAATATCCAAACTGGCACTTCTGACTCTGAGATGGCACTGCCAGCCGCTGGCCTAAACACTTTGTCATGATATCCCTCTCAGACTGCAGCCCTGGTTTTCTCCCCAAACAATGTTATTACAGATAAAATTCTGCTTACAGCTGGAATTTCCTGTCAACAATCATGTTACCTATAGAAAAGATAATTGAAAAAACCCTGCACTGTTTGTAAAGCAAATTTATTTGTAAGGATGCTTATGATGATAAATAAGAAGTGGCATTCAAAAGAACAGAAAAAACCCCTTGTTTATAGATTATGCTGACATTTCTTCAGTAACCTAATTCTTCCCTCTGCTTCACTATTAATTAGGAATCAGTGGCATGCAAACTGTACATGATCCAGCTACAGGAGGCTGTGGGCAGGAGCTGCCTGATTCCAGTTCCCAGCACTGGTTCCCCCCGTGGCTGAGAATGAGCACTCAGCAACAGCTGTCCCTGGGTGAGCCGTGTGTGGGTTACTCAATGATGGGTTCCAAAATTCATATTCTTCTACCAGATGTAAAGTAGAAACTTTTTCATGCAAAGTGCCTCCAACCCATGTGGCTCCTGGTGTTTCCTGGGAACCCTGCAGGCATTAGTGAGGGGTGGCTTTTAGCCCAGCAGTGTCACCCTTTCCTGGGAGCTCAGATAAACACATGGGCCACTACTGTCAGAAGTGCTTTAGGCTGCAAATAAGCAGGTGGGTGTTCAGAAGGGTTGGCTGCCAACACCACCTGTGGGGCCTCAAGGGAAACTTGGCACTTCTGGAAATGTAGCTGTTTGGTTAAATTTTGAAAAGCTGTATTAGATACCCAACCTTTAGTCTTCTCTTCTGGAAAATGGTCCTTGTTAGAGCTGTATTTTCTCCCAAGGAACACCTACACTTGAGCTACTTGAATGTCACATTCAGCTACTTGGCAGTATACTGTGGAAAATCACTGGCCTTGTGCTGTTGAGCCAAATGTAGACCTATTTGTATTTTTAAGGGAATTAGTATTCTTTTCTCTGTTTAAAACATTCCTATTACTCATAGTGAGTCAAATCCTGGCCCCATTTGGAGGGCTGTGCATAAATGGGCTGTGTGCACAAAGGAGCTTCTTTGGGAGCACTTTCCAAACCCTCCATCCACCTGCCTTTTCCCAAGGGAACTAGCATTTGTCTCCTGCCCTGGCACCACAGCTGTGATTGCTATCCGTGCTGTCCCAGCCTGACTGGTGCTACAACTCCATGTCTCCTGTTTTACCCCTCTGAGCTCCTCACTCCTGTCTGCAGATGCTCATGCTGCTGCTCGGGAAGGGTACCTGTGGGGGAAAAGCACAACCATGTCCCTCGTGGTACAGGAGGAGAATCACACAGGGTCAGATTGGAAAAGACTTCCGAGATCATCGAGTCCATCCTGTGCCCAATCCCCACCTTGTCACTCACCCAGAGCCCTGAGTGCCACGCCCAGTGGTGCCTGGGACACCTCCAGGGACAGGGACTCCACCACCCCCCTGGGCAGCCCCTGCCAGTGTCTAAAAGACTTTGGAGAGGTCTCTCCTAAGGACACCCGTGCCTGGGTCTGCACAGCAGCAGGTGGTGCTTGGGGCAGTCTGGGGGCTGGCTGCTGTCCCTGGGACATGGCTTGTGGCTGTCCCTGCACTGGGACACGACTTGTGGCTGTCCCTGCACTGGGACACGGCTTGTGGCTGTTCCTGGGAAACAGCTTGTGGCTGTCCCTGCACTGGGACACGGCTTGTGGCTGTCCCTGCACAGGGACATGGCTTGTGGCTGTCCCTGGGACACAGCTTGTGGCTGTCCCNCCAACCTGAACCAAACCCAAACCCAAACCCAAACCCAAACCCAAACCCAAACCTGAGTTGAACCCAGACCTG
>JANPWX010000597.1:37716-88850 GCA_024734555.1 Trochalopteron elliotii | reverse complement strand
GCGGCCAGCCCGCCCGGGGCTCCGGGGGCAGGATGGGGCTGGCTCCGCAGGGCTCCGGCCGGGCTGGGAGCACGGTCCTGGGCAGGCAGCCACTCTCAGCCCGGCCAGGCGTGCACGGTGACCTGGAGGCTCCGAACCCACACGCCGGCCTGTGAAATCTGGTAGGGGGAGCGGCCCAGGCAGTCTTTCCAACTCTTGACTGTAAAAAGTGCTGAAATAACTTGTTCCTAGCAGTGCTTTTAACATAAATTGAAACTAAACCACTTTGTTTTCCAATTACTGAGAGAGCAGTTCACCTTCAGCAGGTTCTCAAGGAACTGGGGTTCATGTAGGAGGCACCAGTGCCTCAGGATGATGTTACTGGTGGGAACTTCCAGGTTCTGCACTGAGCTGCAGAACTGGCACGTTTGTACAAAACCACTCTTTTAAAAGATGCATTGAGCTGTTAGAAGAGAACAGATTCTTTTTCCAGGTCTCGTGTGTTTTTGTGGTCTGCATTGAAGCCCATCTCAGCTTCTCCTTGAAGAAGACTCCTGTGGCTGTAGCAGTTAGCTGTGGGCAATGACAAGTCTATTTTTAAGCTTTCACTTTTCTTTTGTTTCCTGTAATACGATCTTTGCTATGATCCTTATACTCATCTTCAGAGGGATGGTGCTGACCTGGAATGCAGCAGGCACTTTGCAAATACTCTGGGAGCCCTGTCCTTGAAGGGCTGGAGCTGTTTGAAGAGTGCTGGGGTGCCTTGCAATTGAAATGGAGAAGCTGGAGCCCTGGCTGTGGAGAGCTCTCAAGTGCACGGCTGGGGCCTTTGATGGCTGAAACTTTTTTTTTTTTTAGGAGGAGGTGTTAGAGATCTGTTTTAAGGGAACAAAAAGTTCCTGTATGCCCTGTGCTCTCCCCAGGAGGTGTTAAGTGTGTGCGGTGGTTTCAGAGGTTTGCCTTCCCTCAGGATTTGTTTGCTGGGATAAGACCTGCATTCCTCTGTTTCAGGGGGTGGGTGTGTGCTCCTTGCCCAGTGGCACAGGACTTGGGAGAAGTTCCTAACTGTACCTCTTTGCCTCTGTCTCCTCACACTGAGTGAGGGGTGTGTTTTGTTCTGTCTTCATTTTGGGATAAACTTTAAGGTCTGTTGCTGTCACTTAGTTCACGCCTCAACCTCCTCAGTTTGTAAATAATCAGCTCTTACAGGCCTAAATCATGGTTAGGACAGAATTATATCAGGTGAGGCTGTTATTTAAATGAAACAACTTGAGGGGAAAAAAACCTGTTGTATGTTTTTACTTTTAAGTCTAATAATGTGTCTCAAAGTTTCAAGCTGGGAACGGGAAATCCTACTGGTCTGGTGCTGATGATGTTTCCAGAGGTGTTGCTGATATTCTCTGCCTAAGTTCCACTGCCCAGGAACTGTTGTTAACGGGTTTTTTATGATTTATTAGGAAATAAATTTAGAAAATAATTTATTAGCAAAGTATTTTAGTTGCAGAGCTGTTGAGTTTGTTTGGACTCTGTAGAAAATAGAATGGCTGTGTTAGTTACTGGCAAAATTGGTGAAGACCTGGTTAGCATGTGAGAGGTTCAGCCTCGCCCTCCATGGGCACCACTCAAAGTGGTTTGGGCCATATTGTATTCCTGGAGATTGCAATTCAACATGATTTGGGATGTGAGAATTTTATTGTGTGCCTTAGTAGCTGAATATTTGATATTCTGGTGATTGTTCATGCTCTTCTCTCAACACCTGTGAAGTTGGTTGCATTTTTTCTGCTGAGGTGACCTGCTGAAGATCACCTCTAACACTGAGCAGAAAGATCGTTTTGCAGGAGAATGCAAGTGTGTGGAGGAGCTGAGGTGAAAGGGGAGGGCTAAATATAGCCATTTCCTGCAGAACTTATCTGCTTTTGAGGCTGGCTTTCCAAATGGAACTGGTGTCTTCCAAGCCCTCAGTGAGGGTAGGAAGAGAACATGGGCGGGGGAAAGAACACCCGTGGGGTGTTGTGAGTGGGCTGTGTTTGTGGTTTTTGTTTTTTCCAGCCAGCTGGTACTCTGAAGTCATGCTTAAATTTAATGAAAGCCCGATGCTAAAATAGGATCTAGGGACAGCCGTTGTGAAATAATTAGGCACCCGTTCAGCCCTCCTTGTCCCTGCCAAAGAAAAGCTACTTGAATTCATTTGCATTCTTGGTGTTGGAACTCTCAAATGGGCATCCTGATACCTGCTCTGGTGTGTATAAACAGGTTAAAAGCTTGTCCCACTCACCTGTGCAGCTGTCAGGAGCTGCAGCAGGTTGCAGTGGTGGTGTTGAATGCTGAGTGCCTCTGTGTGTGAGGATTCCTGGCTGTCACAGAGGTGGATGGCAGACTGGCCTCAGCCAGGGTGTGCACGTGGGTTAGGGGATGGATTAGTTACTTTAGGACTTTAGTCAAGACTGAGAGAGTTTAAGAGCATCTTAGTTCAGAGAATATCAGATGCTATCAAAATCCTCACCTTTTGAGCACTGCTGTGAACCAATTCTGTGCCACGTGTTGGGGGTGTAGGGCATTTATATCCTGTACATACCTGTACGTATCTGTAAAGATCAGGAATGATGGTGTTGGAAAGCTGAATTCACATGTGTTTGGAAGCTGTTTTGGGATCACAAATTTATAAAATGTTGTTGACTACAAAATGTATGGAATTCCATGGAAATGCTTTCCAGAAATTACTTTTTTTCCCCCACTCTGTTTGCAGCTAAACCATGATTTTAGAGTAATGCTTTCAAAAGCATAGAAGTGGAGTCCAATAGCAGTAGGTGGTTGTAGTGCTGTAGTTTTCTGTGTTACATTGGACCCTGAGTTTGTATGTGACCCAGTCTCAGGTGATGGTAATCCCCTCCTAAACATGTGGTCTTCTGGAATTGTGTGTGTACAGTGCTCACAGCTTCCTATTTCAGAGTGATTTGCATCTGGAGATTGAGGTTGTTCAGAACACACTCCCAAATTCCTGCTCTGGTATGGAGATCCACAGAGAACGAGCTGCTGTTCTGAAGTAGGACTGAGGCACACCTTTGCAGTGAACTGCATGGGATGCTGATTTCTGGGAGGAAGGTGAGGAATGTACAATAAGTGCACACTCAGTGCACGCCCCGTGTGAGTACACAGCTATTCCTTTATGTGGGAGAAGCAGCCCTGCAGTTCAGAAGTTCTGCTGTTCTCTGCTGGCAGTTCAGATGCTGCCCTTCCCCTGGAAGGCCAGAGCTGACCTCATGATTCATCTGCTGCTGAATACTCAGCATCAGTCTGCCAGGTAGTGCAGATCCCTCTTTAAGGGCTCTTTTGATGTGCTCTTGCCTTTGATGCAGTGCCTCACCTTGCTGGTGCCCCGGTGCTGGCTGTGCCTGCAGTGTGCTGGCCCAGGGCTCCCTGGACACAGGGCTCTGCCAGCCCTGCTGGGGACGTGCTTTGCATTCCCTGTGCCTGCAAACTGCTGTGCCACCAGCTCTGAAACACCTCTCTAGGCCCCAGATCAGGGTCCCTTATCCCAAGAGATGGAGTTCTGTTTGAATACAAAGGCATTGTGAGTCCCTAAACAACTGGGATAATCAATGTCCTTCAGCTCCACAGTTTCTTCAAGCTTGGGACCTGTTTTAGTTCTACAGGATGTTGGCTCAGCCTGGTTTTGCAAGGCTGGCTGAGGTGGTGTGTAAATAAACTGACTTGGTAAGGGGAGAAATGCTTGAAAGGAAATAGTATAGAGATCTTAAAGTCACAATTGACGGGAGTAAATGGGAAGGGATGATCTTAGGTAATTCCTTATTACGTAAGAAATGGGGAATATGGGGGTAATCAATTGTCAGCATCTTTAAAACGAAAACCAATAGTTTTTGTGTGGTGCCTGTTTAAGCTATAGAATGGTTGTGGTGGGATGTTCAGGAGTCTTACTCTTTTGAGGAGCAGTTGGGTCTGTTGGTGGGCCTGTGGGGGGCCAGTAATTGCAGTGATTCAGATGCAGTTTTGGGCTTGGGAATTTACCTCTGACTGGGAGGTGTGGGGTTGGGGGCAGAGGAGGGTGGAAGAATGAGCCTTTTATGCTGTGTCCTTGTGCTTTTTCCTGAGCATCTGCTCCTGGCCTCTTCTGGTTATTGCTGGTTGGGGGTATGTGTCACCCTGATCTTTTCCAGCATTCTGATGTTTGCATTTTTGTAGTGGACAGGTATGTGTTGTTGGTTGTTCCTCCCTTTGGTGTGCAGAGGCAGTTCAGTGCTTCTCAGCCCAGAAATCCTGCTGTCACTGCATCTCCCCTTCTGAAACACTCCTGGAGGGTCAGAGCAAGTCACTGTTCCTATGGTGCTCCTGGAAAGATGCTTCTGGAAGTGTCTGGAGCTTGTTGTAGAGTAACTCCAGTCTGCTTTAGGGAAAGGAAGGCTCTGGCTTTGTTAAGAAAAGCTTACTAAAACCAAAACCTCCAGTTTGGTGACTGTCCAAGGCTGCCTTTGGAGTCATTTGTGTTGTCTGAAGTAACCAAGATGGAGATAGGAGATTGTGAGGGGGAGCACCAGAAGCTGTTATCTGGGCCTTTTTACAGAAGGTGTGTTGCTGCAACACTTAACCTTCTGTCCTGAGTGCCTGGAGTGTTCCTTCTCAGCATGCTGGAGCTGGTCATCCTGTTGAATGGAGACTGGTGGGAGGACTTGTTCCTTGTCTTACAGAGCAGTTGCAGTGAGCTGTGCTCACTGGAGGCCGGGACTTTCTTGTTCTGACTGCAAACCTTAGCTGTGCTAATGAGCTGCAGGAGAGGCCAACAAACAGCTCCTGTAATTGCAGGTCTGCTGTTTGCCTGGCGAGGCTCCTGCGACAGCAGCAGCGGGCTGGCAGCCCCCGCCGGCTGCGGGATGGCTCGGGGGCCTCAAGTGGCTTCCCTTTGAAGTCCTGGAAGCTGCTGATCTCTGCTTTCAGGAGTCGCTGTTGCCTCGGCAGGCCCCTCCAGCCCTCCCCACAACGGCTTGGAGCTCCTGGCTTCGTGGTTTGAGGCACTTGGGGCTGTGGTTGTGCAAACCTTCTCACCAGCTGCTGATGGCAGGGGAGTGAATAGTCCTGCTTCTCTTTCTCCTTGTGCTCTTCTTTCTCCTGCTCTGGCATCTCTGGCCATGTGACACACTGGATTGCTTGCATGGCAATTTTCATCATCATCACTTCATTTAGACTCAGGATCTAGACAGGTTTTGCAGCTCAGTCCAAAAATAAAGGTCAGGTGGAATAAAAGTTACTTAGATCAATGCTCAGTATGTAAGAATGCATGTCCAGAAAAGAATTTCCTAAGTTTTGACGATTCATTTGGTTAAAACTTAGTCTGCCTTTGCCAGGTTACTTCTAACCCGGGTCAATTCCCAGGTCTTTTTCTTGTGCTGGTGCTGAGGAGGGGTTTCTGAGGGTCTGAGTGGCTGAGCAGATGCAGAGCACTGTGTTTGTGAAGGCTGGTGCCTTGCTCCAGTGCACCGTGGGGGTATTTAGTGTGCCTTGGCCTGGTGGAGCTGCTGTGCTCTGCTCCCCAGGGGCAATTCCTGCAGCTTTCCTCACTGCTGACTTGCTTGTGGCTCTGCCTGTGACACCAGGACGTGCTGGGACACACGTTTTTGGTGGTCCCACCTCCCTGCCCTCCCTTGTCTGCAGGGTGGTGACCAGCAGTGGCCAGGCTGTCCCTGAGCTGGCACACACAGAGCCAGGGCTGCCCATGCTGCTCAGCCTGCCAGGGTGGGTGATACCCTGTGCTGTCAGGTGCTGTGGAATGCGAGGTAGGAGAGATGAGAGCAAAATCTCCCTAGGAACAAATGTAAAATTAAACAAAATGCGTGTTTGTATTAGTCAGCCTCAACCAGACTGTGCTATTTAGGGCTCTCCATTGCAATAAACTAGTCTCTTCTATTTGTGTGGGAGGACTGCAACAATTAAAGTAATTTTAAGGCTGAATCTTAAAAGTGAAAACAAAATTAAAAGATAATGGTTTGGTTGAAGAGAATATTAATTGTATGGTATTATGTTATAATACTCTTATTTTAGAGAAGAGATAGGTGATACATTGCACGTTGGTTATTGGTAAAAGCTGTGTCCATGCTGCATGTCCATACTACACATTAAAATTCTTCTTGGCTTCATAAGGAGTAATATATATATATATATATATTTTAATCCATTAGATTGCAGCCCTTACTGCTGCTGGAGAGTAAACTGCCTGCTGCAGCTGCAGTTGTGGGTAGCAGCCTGCTAAAACTTTGACTTTGATGGCATGGGCTGGGCAAATCCCAGGCTGGAGTGATAAACAACATAGGGAATAAAAGTTTTCCCTTCCCCAGAAGTTGCTGAATAGAACTTAAAGACTAACTGGCAAAATGATAAAAAGATATAAAAGTGTGTGTACAGGAGGAAAAATGTGAGTGGAACCAGCAGGGAAAAAAGAGAAAAAAAGGACTATTCCATCTGATTTTGGGATCAGGAGGATGATTTGTCAGCAGAGTTTGTGGCAGTCAGTCTTGTAGGATTACACTGTGTGCTACTCCTTATCTTCTGTTGTGAGAAAGAAAACATGTACAACTTGTAGTGCACCAGTCTGAGTGTTAAATTAGTGAATTCCTATCTCCTTAGGAGTGAAATTACAATAAGTTGTGCATTTAAAAAAAGAAGGCTATTTTTAATTTGACTTCTAAATACTGGCTCAAGTTAAGTGACAAGAGCATTTGAGATGCACACTTAGCACACGAAAAAAGTGCTGATCCTTGTGAATTAAAAAACCCACAACAAAACGGAGGGGTGTGTTCTCTTGGTGATTGTGATTTCAATAGAAAAATAAATACTTGGAAAATGTAGGAAATTGTTTTCTGGACATGCATTCTTACATACTGAGCATTGATCTAAGTAACTTTTATTCCACTTGACCTTTATTTTTGGACTGAGTTGCAAAACCTGTCTAGATCCTGAGTCTAAATGAAGTGATGATGATGAAAATTGCCATGCAAGCACCTTTTTACTCCACCCGTTCTCCTCCTTAGGGGTGACTAGGTGTGTGTGTGGTGTGGGGCCATCTCTGCTTATCTCCTGGCTCGGGGGCTGTCCTCCCTGCCCACAGCAGCACAGGATCTGGCTTTGATGTCTTGTTCCTCTCAGGCAGAGCCCTTTAGCTCAGTTGGGCAGTGCTGTGTGCCCAGAGCAGCCCGTCTGTGAGAGCAGAGCTGCATCTCTGTGGGTGGGATGAAGGTTAAAGCCTTTGAGTCTTGGCTCTCCTCCAGCTGCTTTGCATAATTTGAGCCCGTCTCTGTCCAGAAAGAAACATTCAAGTTATTTCAAGTCACTGGGATAGAAGAAAAGGCTCCACCTGAAAGAGTGCTCAGCAGTGTGGGCTGAGCTGTCCCCACTCCTCATCCCCGTGCTGTGGCTGTGAAGGTGTGCTGGGAGGTGGCTGGTGCCTTCCCTGGCCTTCCCTCCATGGATCCTCCCATGGATCCTGCCTTTGGCTTCTGCTGCTCGACCTCTGCACTTCTTCAATTCCTGAACAACTCCTTGGCATGGCTTCTGCTGTCCCCCATGAGCTGGTTGTCAGTTGGGCCTTTACAAATGTGCCAGAAATGCCACATAGACACCTCAGCATGTGTTTGTGGACCTGGCATGTTTGCATCAGCCTCCAGTGGAGAATAATCTAAGTAACATGTCCCAGCTTGCCAAAACAATAGGGTGCTTTTCTGTCTTGGTGCAGGTATTTTACACATTTGTAAGACTCATGTCATACCTCTAAAGCAAACCTGGGCATGGTTGTTCTGTAGAACCTGTTCTAAAATCCAAACCTATTTATTCCCTTCCCTCCGTACAGCTTCCTTATGACACAAGTAATATTTTGAAGAATGAGTGAATCAATATGACTGTTCCTAAATTATGGAAATAAAAACCTAAGCATCATCAGAAGTCTGAAAGAAATATGGTATTTCCATGCCTGATGCAAAAGTGGCATGTTTTAATGACTGGAAAAGTCTTTGACTTCATCTTTTTGGTTGGGATTTGATCCTGGACATTGTTTAGACATTCAAAGAAAATATGTATTGGACTTTCATGTAGTACAGTGTCCAGGACTTTGAGGGAGCTTTGTCTTGTTTCTCCATTAGGAAAGCCAGAATGCCATGCAGTGAGGAGCCAGAACAACAAACTGGGTTTTGAAGCTCAGTTTTCTTACACAGTCCCTGGAATCTCTGGTGAGGAATTGGTGTTGCTGAGGCTGCAGTGCAGTTTTATGCCTTCTGTAACAAAGGATCTGTGAGGAGCAAAACCTACTTTATTTCCAGTCTGGGGATTTGTAAAACCTTGACATGCAGCCCAATTATAATTATGTTGGTTTAGTTCCCAAAGTGGACGCTCTTTATTCTAAAAGAGGCCCTGCTGTGTGCAACCAGGAGTATTGAAGGCCCTGAAGTGTTAGTGTTTGAATGGTTTTGGCTTAGCTTTAAAATAAATATCTGGTGGATATGGAGCTCTGGGGAGGGGACTAAAGCAAATGGAAAAGGTGAATTAACTGGAAGCTGTTCCGCAAGGCTGGGCCCATAGAGCCACAGCACAGCAGCAGATGGAGGCAGGAGAAAGGCATTTGAGAGCTCACTTGTATTTTGAGCCTGATGTGGAGTAGGTGAAATTCAGAGGCTGCTGTTCCTCTGCACAGGGTTGTGTCATCATTGTTCTTGCCCTGCAGTCCTGTGTGGCCACAGCAAGTTTCCTGCCAGTGCCTGCACTGCTCCCACAAGGAACAGTGAGAACCATTCCTGGCAGCAGTGGAAAGGCTGCAGTGTTTGTCTCCTGGTCCTTGATGGCTCTTCTGAGACCTGAGTGAAAACATCAGCAGGTTCCCTTCCTGAAGACAGGGATTCACAGTTTTTCCTGTCTGTGGTGGAAATCTGGAAAGAGGAGCATGTGTTCTTCTTCAGGGGTGTGTGTGCCACAGGGTGACTGAGCAAAACAAACTGGCCAACCCTTGTTCTTTCTGGGCAGGAAAGGGGCCTCACACAGAGCTTTTGGGCCTCTCCTGGTAGGGATTCACATGCCTGTGAACTGAAAGCAGCCCTGGCTCTGGGGCTGCAGGGTTTATGGGGTGAGGCGCCCCTGTGCTGGGGATGAAGGTGCTCTCTGCTCTTGGGACTCCTCAAGGAGAGCTCTGGAGAGCCAGGATGGTGTTTGGTCCCCATTCCAGATACAAGTGACTGGGGGTTGGTGTGAGAGAGGGACACTCAGGGGGAGTATCATTTTGTGGGACCTGGGACTCTGTCAGAGGAGGGAATGACAGAGGGCCAGGCACCTGACAGGGTGTCTAACAAAGTAACTGCTTGTCAGCTGGTAACTGGTGCTGTTCACCTCTGCACATCCTCCGTGTTCTGGGAATGTGGACAAAACAGTGGCTGGAAACACGCCGGTGAGCTCTGGGGTGGGCTGCCCGGTTCTGGTGGCCACAGCTGGCTGGTGGCTGTGGTGCCCTGGCACTGTGGCAAGGCCCTTGCTGGCAGGTCAGCAGAAATACGATGGCAGAGGAGTGTCTGGCTGTGTCTGGCTTGGGGTGGCCTTGCCCGAGAAGTTCCAGGGGCACATGTGGTGTCTCGTGGTGGGGGCTGTGGTTTTTACAGCTTTTCCTTGGTAGGCAGTGTAAGAACATTTGAGGACTTTCCTGTCCCATCTTTCCCAACAAGGCAGTGTGAGGACTCTGCTCCTGGCTGTGGGGGCTGGAGACCACAGCCCTCTGTGGGGCTGCACTGGCTGGGACCCCTCGGGGGGCTTTGGGTGCCCCAAAGGAGCACAGCTCACCCAGCAGAAAAGGTTTGTTCCCAAGTGCTGGCCAGTGGGAACAGCAAGGGAAGTAAACTCAAACCAAAGCCACAAACAGCAGTGACCCAGAGGCTGTAAATTAAATCTCTGAGGGGTTGGTGTGCCAGCAGTGGGAAAGGATACCAAATGTGGGTTTTTTTTCTCAAAGTTCTGAAATATTCTTCCAAAAATCTTAGGGCTTTTTGGACATGATTGATCTTGTTTCAGTCCCACAGATGTTTGTTGTATGTGAAAGAGGGATTCTTCTGAACTTGAGTTCATAAAGGCATATTAATTAAAAAATGAACGTTGGACAAGCCAAAAACACTTGCATGCCATAATTGTTTGAAAGATGTCTGTAAGTGTGTTAGCTGACAGCTTAGTGCAGCTTGCAGGTTTTACCCAAATTGTTCTTAGGACCACAGCTGAAGGGAAAAAGTGCTTGATGTGTTACCTTCTTTTTGGGAGATAACTATAGGTCAAGAGGCCACAGTAGCTGCTGTGTCAAGAATCAAAGCAAGGCCAAAGGAAGCAGGGTTGTGTGGCCAATATGAGTTAGAGCTGAGCATGAAGGTGGGTTTCCCGGTGTAACAGTTGGTCAGTTTCCTGAGACACCAAGGAAATATTTGAGTATCTGATCTCAAAGGGAGATTCTGTTGATTGTCTGATCTTGAAAGGCTACTTTCTTACAAAACAAGCAAAAAACCCACTATGAACATGTCTTCTCTGTTAAAGTAATTTAAAATGTTTAAATACAGTAAAGGAACATAGTAAATATTTCCCATGTAAAATATGCAAAAAATAGCATCTGATTTTACTCTGAATTAAGAACTAGCAAGCTAAAACTTGGACCTTTGTGGAAAGATTTGAGGAACTCATGAGATTTCCATTGCTGAGTTGACCCTCCCCTGAAGGCTGTGTAGAAACAGGCAGCACCTTCAGGGTTGTGTGTCTGGAGTATAAAAGTTAAAATTACTTTAAATGGCTGAACTGTTTTGGGTTTAATTTAATTTGTGTTTTTGTTTACTTGTTTTTCGTAAAACCCCACAGTAAATGCTAAATAAAGTTTGTTAAATGCTGAGCCCAGCTGCATCATGAGGAGGGTTTAAAGGTGATTAAACACCCCCTCCCAGTCTAACACGTCAGATTTTTGAAGAGTGTTTCAGCTCTTGCACACTGTCATGTGTGGGCTGGAATGCACAGGGACTCCCAAAAGCAGCAAAGCTGATCCATGAGCTGAGGAACAGGGTGGTCTTGTCTGGGTGCCCTGGGCAGGGGAGACAAGCTCACCTGGCTGCCTCAGGCCAGCTCAGCTCAGGAGCTGCTGGTCCCGTGTCCTTGGGCTGCTGATGGGGCCTCACTGGCAAAAAACAATTTTTCTTGCATAATTAGTGCAGTCAGGCCACTGAAAGTCTGTTTTCCAATTAAAAATAAACTTTTAAATATTGTATTTATAAAAGTGAACAATCAAAACAAATGTATCCTTTTCCATAAAAATGGGGACTGAGTTTTTGGGTGTTGGAGTAGAGGGATGGAGAGGGAAATGGTCTTTAAAGACTGTGTTTAGTTTGTCTTAACAAGATGTTCATTTGTCTTCAACAGCAATTAAGAAAAGAACAAAAATAAGTACAAAATCAGATCTGAAATTGATTATTTAAATTGTACTCAACTTCCTAACTTAAATCACCTTGATCAACTTGGAAGTATTTAAGTACACACCAAGACCTGAAATGAATATTCGACCCGTGCAAATTTAAAATGCTGTTTTGAAAATTTCAGGTAACCAGGTAAAATTCCAGGTGTGTGGGTTTTGGGGGGATTTTTTGTTTTGTTTGTTTTAAACCTTTTGAATCATTATGCTCACACAATTACTCAGTTGGGTTTATTTTTCATTTCTGTAGCTGTTTTTTTTCCTGGTAGTAGTCCAAAGTTTGTTCCATCCTGAGTCCATCCCTGCCCAAGTGGAGTGCTGAAGTCAGTCAGTGTGGTGTTCCCTGCTGGGAGCAGCTGGTGCAGTCTGGCTGGATTTTTGGTGGCCAGGGGTTGCTTTCTCCCAGGGAGCCGTGCAGACCTGCAGAGAGCTCTGGCTTGTCCAGCCCTCCCTAGGATTGCTAGTTTGGCAACTCTGCCCCTGGGAAGTTCACCACAGAATTATTCAGAAGCTGTTTGATTCAGCCCTGCTGTGGGAACTCAGTGTTTTTGGGTTTGTTTTGTGGCTTGTTCTGCCTGCTCCAGCTGGTGCTGCTGGTACCTCTGTCATGGTGCAGTGACATCTCAGGCCTTTGCACGGGTGACAGCAGAGCTGTTCAGATATTTCCTGCCCTCTCCTCCTCACCTGGCAGCAGGTGAGCTGAGGCTGTGTTGGTGTGGTCAAATACAGACTGTGCTTGGGGTTTGTGTTCCCACAGTTTGCAGACAAGAGCTGCTTGTGCTCCAGGCTTACCTGTGGTGCTGAGAGGAGCCTGTCTGCCTCTGGGTGCACAGAGTTGGGACACTGGCAGGACTCCAGAGCAGGGGAGCAGAGCACTGAGTGCTGCAGGGACATGTGGGGTTTATTGCTGCTGGAGGAGGCAATGCACAGTTGCAGGTCCAAAAATAGGTGTCCCTCTGAGCAGCTGTGGGTGAGGAGTCATCTCTTAGCAGAGTTCTTAACTAAGGCTCCCTTGTTAGTAGTAGGGTTTCTTGCAGCAGTGTGTTTGTACAGTAGGTCAGTGTTAACTCCTGTCCAGCAACCCTTGTCTTCCCCAGATGATCACTTTGAGGAACTTGGAATAAGTGCAAATGATCTTGGCATTAACAATGGGAACAGAAAAAGAGACAAAATCAAAGTGCTTTTCTTGGTTGAGTAGTTTTGTGTAACTTGTATAGGTAGTTACAGAACAGTTACATGTTTCCTGCATGGTCATGAAATGGGTATTGGGAGAGTGCTGCTGCAGTGCTCTTGGAATTCAGAGAAATCCTCAGCAGAGCAGATTTTGTTTGACCACATAAATGTCTCTTCATGAGGAACAAACCTGACCAACAACCAAGTTCACACAATAGCGACTCATTGGTTTTACCTTCAAGCTCTGCTAGCCCAAGTTGTGATTATCTTTGCCATGGGAAGCCATGAGGAATGTTAGATGATCTGTCCTGAAAATGGTGAGAGGGACATGCAGGAAGTCCTTGCTATCAGAGCACAGTGGGACATGTCAGCCCAAAGCTTTGGTACAAAGCAGTTCAGTCTTGTCCATGTTTGTGGTGGATGTCCCCAGACAAAGGGCTGTGCACATCAGTAGGGATGATTTCCGTTTCTCCCAGCTCATTCTGTCAAGTGAGTTTATACTATTCAGTCAGTTCTGGAGGTTTTGGAGATGATTTTAGTAATTCCTGTTTTTTTCAGCTTGCTGTCAGAAAAATAATGTATTAAAGGCCTTGATAGAGAATTTGTTTGTTCAGCTCAGATCTGCTTGTTTGCTGGCAGAGCTCAGCTTCCTTTGGAGTGCCTGGCTGCTGCAGGGCAGGCTGGGGACCCACGGGGACAGGGGCTGGGTGGGCCAAGTGTCACTGCTGCTGAGTGCCATTGCTGTGACTTAATCCTGCTTTTCAGAGGGGAAATGGCTAATATGTGAGTAGGTGCCTTGTGAACAAGCAACAGCTGGGTGCAAAGCAAAAATCTGCTAAAACATGACTAATTTCTGAGTGTTGCATAGAGTTTCTGTCTGTATTCAGCAGCAAATTACCATTTTGAGCTTATGCTGCTGTTGCCTCACTGGGGTTGGCATGATCTGTGTGTTTGAAGTGATGGTCATTGCTATAGGACTGTCAAAGCACTGGTACAATGTGGGGGTTGGCTCTCTGTCCTTCCACTTGCAACACGGCTGAGTCCGTTCAACGAGAGCTATTTTAATTGGGTTCCACTCTGTGTTATGTTAAAACTCTGATGCTAGGCACAGAAACCCGTGACACTTGTTTTGTTTGTTCCTGAAAACATACACTTCATTCTGCTTTGGCCATTCAAATTGGTTTTACATGATTGTCAGCTGAAAATAATGCTGCCATTGGCAGCAGCGTGGCAGCTTCCTGCAGCCTGGGACCAGCAGTGGGATAACTCATCCAGGGGGGCTGGGAAATGAAAATTCCTGCTCTGAGAGCGTTGGTTGCTTAGCAGGCAGCAGCGTGGCCTTGGGGAAGGCCTTGGCAGGCAGCTCCATGTGCTGGGTGCTCCAGGACAGCAGAGCTGGGCCACTGGAGAACATCTCAGCCCCATGGCCTGGCCCTGCTGTCCCTGAGCTGGGCTGGGAGAGCTCTGGGTGAGGCTGGGAGAGCTTGGGTGGTGAGCCTGCACTGTGTAACTGCAGTGGGATGGCTGGTTAGAAAATAACCAGTAGTCATGACTTCTGTTAATTAACTACTAAGAGTTAAATAAATGTTGTTGGAGAAACTAGTCTGTGTTTATTTGGCATGTCTCTCTCCAGCCCAGGCTGGTGCTAGTTGGTACACGCTCCACTGCTGAGCCTGTCTGCAGCGTGGTTTTATGTTTTCCATCTGTATTGATTTTCATGATTCATTGACCATGATCTAAGCAAAAAGCACACTTAAATGACACTGGAGACAGCTGTCTGTTAAAGAAGGACCTTTATGTAGTCTGAAATGGCGCCAGGTTTTTCTTCCATTACTTTATCAAGTAACACACACCAGTAATATCCTTTGTTTAATTTCCTTTTCTAGGTCACTGGTATGTCACCTCTCTTTTGTGTAAGGAGCAGATGGTAAATTCTTACTCTAAACTTCCCTATCGGTTTTGCTCCTGTTATTTTTCTGATAATCATTTGAGGTTATTCTGAAATGGAAGGGGCATTACATTGTGTTTGGGAGTCTCTGTGAAGGACTCAGTTCTTCTCCCTGTGGAGCTGTTTTGGAAGGTACATGTGGGAAGTTCAGATAAAAGCAGAAGTGTATAAAGCTTGGGAAGCTGATGTGTAGCTTTTTCCAGTTATAATCTGTCTCTCTTTGTATGGCAAGCTGAAGTTCCAGATGTTGTTTTGGCTTGGAGATAGTGGATAGGGGAAAAATAAGCATTCTGCTATTAACAGAGTCAGCCTGTCTGGATCTGAGCTGACAGGAAAAGGGAGAGATAAAACCTTCATTGCTGGTGTATGCAGTGCTGGGGAGGCAGGGTGCTGTCCCTGGAAAGCAGTCCCAGGCTGGCAGTGCTCTGGGCTGGGGCCACCAGTGTGACACTGAACACTGATTTGCTTTGGGTGTGCAGCCCCCCCTTCTCCTGTTAAAGTTAATTCTTACCCCTCTTGGCACCCTGCTTGCCCTCTGCAGCTGCCTCTGGGGTTTGAGGGGTGCAGAGCTGAGGTGAAGGTCAAACATGCTTTTGGGCTCAGGTGGCTCTGTGGCTCCTGCCTGCATTGGGCCTCTGTCTTGGAGCACCAGGGGATTTTTTGAAGCTTGTCCCTGCCAGGAGCTCCATTTAGTGTGAGTTGCAGAGGGGTTTGGGCATGTGTGTGCTGGATTTCTTCTGGAGGAGACTGAGTTGCAAGCTCTGTTCCTGGTGTGTGGCAAATGTGCTCTGTCCTGAAACCTGGGCATCAAGTTCTCAGCCTCCTCTGGGCAGCCTGGAGCCATATGTGGTAGCACCTTCCAGTGAGGGGGCCAAGGGCAATCCACTCTGAAGTAAGTGCTGAAATGCATGTTAGGAGTATGTGTGGTGGCCAGAAAAGGGATTTCCTGGATTAATCCACAGGTTATATGTATAATAGTCCATCCATTTTCTGTGTTGTATTAAATGCATAAATATACTGTGTCCTGTGTCTCTCTCATACCTGTTTGTCCTGTCAGGCTTATTTCTAAAACATATGAGCAGATTATTTTTAATTAATCACTGAATTTCTGTTGACTTCCTCCTTAATCTTTCCTTTTTTCCCTCTTTCATTACTGAGTGTAGGAAGTAGCAGTTTCTGGTCAAGGCCCATCCCCATTCCTGTCTTTCCCACCAAGGCTTGGATCCCCTTGGGGCTTTCTGGCCTCAGAGAGCAGTTCTGGTGAGAATGCTCAATTCACTTGCTTAGTACTGCAAAGCTGGAAGGGAACAGTGCTGACACTGACTCACCTGAGGGACAGAGGAGCTGAGCTGCTGCAGATGCTCCTCCTGGCATCTGTTTGCTGCTTAGAGCTGGGATGAACTTGTCCTCATCAGTCTGTGTGAGTTGTTGGAGCAGGGTCTGGGAGGGAGGGGAGCTGCTGTGTGTTGGTGCAGCAGAATAAAGGATCCTTGGGGCATGTGCAGTGTTGGCCAGCTGGACGTGTGTGTCAGCACAGGCCAGGACTGGAATGGTTTAACCCTTTTTGGCCTTGTTTATGTCTCAGAAGTGGGAGTTTGTGTCTGGAGCTGGCTGGCTGACCAGCTGTGATCGTGTGTGACACCCCAGAAATACCGTCCTTGGAAATCCCATTGGGCTGGGATGTGCAAGACACGTCAGAATAAAGGGTCTGGTGTACGCTGGGGGGAGGAGGATGCAGAAGGGGAATCTGGGTGTGGGAGACTGCTGCTGCCTACCTTTGTGCTGCTCACATTCCTCTCCTGGGCCCGCAGGCAGCAGTGGGCTGTCTTGCTCATGTGGTTCATGACTCAAGCCAAGCCCAGATGTTTTCATGCCCAGTCTGGCCTATTTTCTGAGAATAATTTTGGATGCCTCAGTCCATTTTATTGTGGTTTTCTTAGTGTCTAGTCCAGCTGAAGTTCAGATGATTCCTGGCCTAATTGAATGCTCACAGGCAGACATGGCAGCTTCTGCTTTCTCTCTGCAGCTGTGTTCCTGCTAACTTCAGAGCACTCACAATTAGAGCCACGCTGGTAAGAACCTGGGATAGGGTTTTTTGATGCTGCTTTTTTTTTAATTTCTGAGTGGAAACTTTTAAAGCATGAAACCCAGAAGAGTCTGTCTTGTGGCCAGAAGATGAGTGAAAATGCTGAAGGTTTCTGTGAAGTCAGATCTGACCTTGTTGACCAGCCTGGCTTTCCATTTCCACTGAGCAGTGAGTGGTAGGGACATGGAAACCTTTTTATACTGACTGTTGGACCTTTCCTTCAGCATTACCTTGCTGACAGTTACTATCCAGGGTATCCAAAATTTATTTCCTCATGCCTTTGACAGTGCTTTAGTGCCTTTTGACCCTTTGTAGGAACAGTTTGTAGAGCAGGTTATTTGTGGGCAGTACATTCACTCCTTTAACTTGAGTTTTCCTCTGAGGAAAATGGCTTGATGTTGCTGGAAAAAGAGTGGAATGGTCACCTGCTCTGTGTGAGCAAATGCTGCCTTGTGTCCTGTTCAGAATGGTCCCTTCCTCCATCACAGCCCATGAGTGAGGAGGGCTGTTGGCATATTTGAGTGCTTGCTGTGCTCAGGAGCAGTTGGTGAGGGTGGTCTTTGACTGTCCTCAGTGTGTTACAGTCACAGCCATGGCAGAGATATTGGACCTTGGAAATAGCCAGAGGATATGTGTGAAAAGCTCCCTGGAATTGTGAGTGTGGCCTTGTTCCCAGCTGCTCAGAGGTGTGCAGAGCTCCACAGCCAGACTGGTCCTGAGAGAGCTTGAGCTTTCATTGTGCTTCACATCTGCAGCTGAGTGTGTGTGAGGTCAGCCACAGGAATTTACCTGTTAAATAGGGATGTGAGACTGGCTGCTTTTGCCTTCTGCAGCAGCAATTAAACCAAAAGTCTGGATGAGTCTGTGGAGTGGTTTTCTGATGATCTGCAGTCGGGTTTGGCAAGGCCATGTGAGATGCACGAGCTTGACAGAATACAGCTAAATGGGTGGAAAGGGAATACTTGAAACAGCTCTGGAAAGAAGTGTCAGAATTGTGTGTAACTGGGATACGTTTGGTGTTTGGAGAGGTGTCCAGGTGCCTGATGACTGGACTGAGGGGTGCAGGGCAGGCAGTGAGGGGCATGGGTTGGGACTGTGATGGGGAGCCCCTACATGAGGAGGGACACAAGGGATTGCCTGAGAGGTCAAAGCAGACACAGCTGAAACAGCAAGTGAGGAATGCCAGCACAAAGGGATTTGTAAAGTCCTCGAGCTGTTTTAGCACACAGACTTGAATGTTGGATAGATCAGTGTCCCGAGTGAGACTGCCACAGGTAAGATATGGGCAGAACAGAGACCTGTGGTGGAGGCTGTGGTACCTTACAAAGCCTCAGGTGACAAAGGGGGACAACTTGCAGGATGCTTTGAGGGAGAGGATCATGGTGGAGGGAGAGAGCAGAGTAAAGCTGTGAACTGCAGCACTGAGGTTAATGTTGCTGATGTGGGAAGAACAGAAGTACCACTGGAGGATTCAAGGATGAAGAAAAGCCTGAGCTGGTCTTCACCTTACTATCCTCTTCAAGTCAGGTTTGGGTTGCATTGTCCTTAACAATGAGTGCCCCTCACTGTTCCTGGATTTCATGAGGCTCTGTACACCCCTGCCCCTGAGTGTCCCATCTGCACAGTGCTAGTGGGGGACCCCAGGCTGGGGAGCACCAGGCCTGGAATAGGACCTGCTTTGTTTGTATCTTGGATTTAAGAACAGGATGATAATGTGCCTCTGGCCTGTCCAAACAGGAGAGACCAAACTGTGGAACAGTACTGCTAAAATTGTGGGGTGGTCTAGTATAATCTCTGAAGATTTGACTTCTCGTGCGGCAGGGTGTTTCCTTCTTCTTGGGATTGCTAACTGCATTCAGTTTTCTGGACTTCAGAGTAAGAGTTACTGAAATGCTCTGCTGAGAGGAAATGCTGTTCCATGCCTCGTGCCTATGGAGTGTCAGGAACTGCTGTTCTCAGTCCTGTTGCTCTATAAATGTTGGTTCATTTTCTTTGGCTGGCTGAGGTCAGGAGCAGTTAAGCTGTAAGTGGGGTGCAGAATGAACACCTGACTTCTCCATGTCCCTTAACCTTTCCGACTTTGTAGCAGCCCATCACTGCAGAGGAATGCTGCTCTAATCCCAGTGTAATCCCTCAGCAGTGAGCTGGAGGTGTGGAGCCAGGCTCTCCTGTCTCTCCTTGGTACCCCTGCCATGGTACTGTGTTCCTCTGTGCCTCGCCTGCTCCTCTCCTGCTCGGGTTTATAGATTTATATATACACCCCCTCCCATATATATTTATAGTATTTCCATCTTTGATGGTTCTGTTTTAACTAGTGGCTGTGTTTGCTGTGTCATGCTGCCATTGTATTATTCTGACAATGCAATGAAAAGGATTAAAAAAAAATGTAATTTTGCTTAATGTAATTTTTATCAAAATACCCCAAACTGCACTCAGGGTAGGATGTTTGGGTTAAAGGGCAGAAGCAGAATATTCTTGCAGTGATGATCCTGTGAAATAACTCTCGAGGTCCAGGTTTACCCAGGGTAAATCAGGGTAAATCTGCAAAATCTCGCTGGGATTATTGAAGTGCAAATGAGGGTCCTCACTGGAGTGAAATATCAACAGAGCTGAGGGGTCACCTGGGGAGTGCTGTGGCCGAGGGAGCTTCCAGCAGTGCCTTCACCTCACTCAGGGTTTGGCTCTGAGTGATCTGGCCTGATAGCATCAGGGACTGCGAATAAAAAGCATTTGCACCTCTCTGGGTCCCTGCATGTGTGAAAACACAGAGACTGTAGGGAGATGCTGCTTAATTAATGCATTTGTAGGAACTAGACGACATTGTTATCTTGCAGGGTGTGCCCCAGTGAGAGATGGTCACTAAAAGCTGTTGTGCACGTCATCAGACCCAGGCTTCTCTGCAACACACAATGAGGAAATGAGTATTTAAATTTTGTGTAAAGAAAAACAGGGAAAACCAGGAAGAAAAAAAACCAGCTTCTTTTTTAAGGAAAAAATAGGACTTTTGTTGGTGATAACCAAGCCAAAGATTCGTTTTTGGAAATGTTTGTTTTGGTTGGCTGGAGCGTTCTGCAGAAACTCCAAACAGGCGAGCTATGTAATATTTAACTAGTTACTAAAAAGCATTTGAAAATGATTAGCAGTCAGTGATCTCACTTAGACTGTGAGTTGAACTGTCTCAGTTTCTGGCTGAGGTTGTGGCACAGCTCTGGGGCAGGGGGATGTTTATTTGGAGAGCAGGGGGTGATGCAGTTCCCGGGGGGCTGGCGCTGTGTTTGCACCGTGGGCTGGTGGCTTTGGGGGCAGGAGCTGCTGGGGCCATGGCAGGGCCACATCCTGGTGGCACTGGCTGGTGCTGTGCCTGACTGTGCCCTGGCTGTGCCCGTGGGAGTGTTTGTGCCTCATTTTCCCCCTGTCAGGACAGACCAGGATGCAGCAGGAGCAGCGTGTGATGGGCCTGGAGTTGTGTTCCTGCCCGAGCTCCTTCATCACACACTGCACTGATAACATCTGCAATAAACACACTTACTGGCTGCAGGGAAGCAGGCCAAGGCTGGTAGACACAGGCTTTGAGTAAGTTCAAAGCAAGTCACTGTTACTGGGTGCATTTTGAGTTTGTGTGGCTATTTTAATCCTTTTTATTGAAACTGTTCAGAAACCGCTTTTACAGGCAATTCCCAATAATCTCTCAGTTGAAAATATTTGTGTTTCGGGAATTAATCACAGCTGCTGGCTAAATCCAGGTGTTCTGTTTGGATAGAGTTTGTGTCTTCATTGGCAGTTTTGTGCTGACATGTGAGAGTATACTGTCTTTGGAGAGAGAATCATTCCAGGGGAAAAGCGTGGCAGTCTGCAGCAGGATGTGCAGGGGTGCTCTCCTTGCCTCTTCAGCACAAGGCCCTAGCACCAGACTTTGCTGGGGATTTTCCTCACTTTGTGGGCCTCTAGAATGGCCTTGGCAGAGTGGTGATAAAGGTTGTCCATAACTATGACTTGTGTCTGAGGGGCTTTGCAGCAGTACAATGGAGCCTTTTTCCTGGTAGTTACAGAGCACAGTGTTCCCCTCTGGTAGGAGCCGTCTGTGTGCCATGTAAGAATACCTGTACACGTGCAGCACAATCAATTAACACCTTTGTTTATGTGTGAAATGTGTGAGAAGCCGCAGTAACTCGTGTACCTCAGTGTCCTGAGCAGATACCTGTGCGGTGCCTGGGGCAGCTGGTGTGAGGTGAAACCTGACCCTGAGCATTCCCCTGAGCACTCCCGGCCCTGCAGCCCCCTCCGTGTTCCTTGTGTGCTGCTTCCCTGCACAGGTGGGATTGCACACCTGCCTTTCCAGGTGCTCCCAGCGCTGGCACGGGCACTGGGCCAGGACAGGGACTTTGTCGATGAGGCTTTGGGCGATGTTGCTGCGTGCGGGCTCTGCAGGGGAAGGCTGTTCCGTGGGGCAGTGCTAATTCTGGGTAGCTGCCTCCCGGTGAATTGATTTACCCCGCAAGGCAACAAATGATATGGAGAGATACATATGTGTCTTCAAAGGCACTGGGAAGTTGCAGATCGATTTAAAAGTGTCTGTGCTTGCTTCATTGTTTGAGTAAGCCGTCTGTCGGCGTGTTGCCTCAGACCCCTGAAGTGATGCAACACCTACACGCAGCCTGAGCTTTTACTCGGGGGCAGGTGCCTTCTGTGTTCTGCCTCCTGCGGCCACAGGGAGGTTCTGAGTCCTTGCTGCCCACGTGGAATCACGGAATGGTTTGTTTGGAAAAGCCCTCTAAGATCATGAAGTCAAACCATTCTTCCAGCAGTGCCAAGGCCACCACTAACCCAGTGTGCCACATCCGTACAACTTTTAAATCCCTCCAGGGATGGGGACTCCACCAGTGCCCTGGACAGTGCCAGGCAGCCTGTGCCAAGGCTGCACAGCCCTTTCCATGAAGGAATTTTCCCCAGTATACAACCTGAACCTGCCCTGGTACAGCTTGATGCCGTTTCCTCTTGTCCTGTCCCTGTTCCCTGGGGGCAGGTTGTGTTTATTTTTATATGACACTTGTGCTTTGCTATCTTTTCCTTTTCTTTTAAGAAGCAAGGGTTTGGCTCTTTGTGAGATTTGTTTGTTACTGACTGGGAGAAACTTCCAGGACACTTCACAGTAGTTGCCTTTCGTGTGGTGGTTTTGTTCTTGCTCAGCAGTGCTGTGATTTTTGTACATGAGCACAGAAGAACCAGTTTCCCATCCTTCACTCTCTCTGTGTTTGTGGTCACTTGAATCCAAGACATTTGGTCTTCCTGGGTGGCACTTTGACACATTTTTGGAGCTGCAAAGTGTGGATGTGTGCCTTGTGCATTTGCAGGTGGGTACCAAATGGATTTGGTGGCTGGCTTCCATCTTCTGAATTCTGGCAAACAAATTTAGACCATAAGAAAGGACTGCCCAAGGTTGTTGCTCTCTGACGCAGGGAATGCCTTTGTGGGGCTGCTGGGGGATTGCACCTCCTTTGTGTGAGCTTCAATTAAAGAGCAAGCTGTGAATTATTGCATTTAAATGCACATTTCTCCTTCTGAAGACACAGCTGTGGATGAATTCAGCTCGTGTGTGGCTGTTGTGGATGGCACAACTGTGATGCAGTATTATGGATGTTTTCTTTTGATAGGAATCTGGTGAGGTACATGCAAAATATGTCCAGCCCTTGGGCTGTTGGCAGGGGCCACTGGGGCTGTCAGCGATATCTGGGTGCTTCTGATCTCATCTGGAAAGTCTGAGCTGCTCTCGTGGTTCATCTTCCCATGTCTGTGTCATATGGAGATGAAATGCAGCCTGGAGTTTCTGCAGTAATGGGCTCACTCTGTCTGCCACAGTCTGTGCTCAGTGGTGGCACTGGGGGCTAAAGGCCATTTCCCAACAGCCTGTGCCTGCAGGGGTCCTTGTGGTTGTCTCAGCTGGTTCTTCTCTCCCCTGTGGCTTCTTGCAGCTGCTGTCCCCACAGTCCCAGTACAGAACTCCACCCCACACTGCTGTCAGCCCATACAGGAATGATTTGGCAGGACACAGTTTTCTTAGAAAGAAAGGAGAGACCAATATCAGCTGTGAAAGTGGAGCAGGCATTGGGGTTTCAGGGTGGATTTTGCAGTGCTGGGACTTTGTGACTACAAACCATGAGGATTCTATTGACTCTGTTTCCTGAACCACTTGTGTGTCTGTGTTATGCTGGGTGTCTTCACCACGTGTTTGATCTGCCTTGTGCTTGGCTTCATGTTCATTTGGGCTTCCAGAGCCAGTTTAAAGGACTCCTTTGGAATCCAAAGCTGGCCTTGGAGCAGGTGCTGGCCTGCCCAGGAGCCCGGGCCCCTTCCTTGTCTGCACTGCATGGCAGGTTTGTTTGGAAATCTGGGAGCTGCCACTTGGAAAGAGACTTTTCCATCAATAGCAAGTTCTGGTTTTCCAGTGATAATGTGCTTTTGCAGGACCCCAGTGATCCACTTTGCCCCATTTGTGGCTGGAGCTCAGACACAGTGTCCTGCCTCCAGATCTGCCCTGTGGTGTCCAGTACTGCTGCAGCTGGATATGGCATGGGATGCTGGGATCCCTGGGGTGGGTGTGGGGTATGGCACAGGGCACTGGGATCCCTGTCTGTGGGTGTGGGGTATGGAGTATGGCATGGGATGCTGAGATCCCTGTCTGTGGGTGTGGGGTATGGCACAGGGCACTGGGATCTCTGGAATCCCCCCATCCCTGTGTGTGCAGTGTGTCAGGGATTGCTGGATCCCCCATCCCTGTGTGTGCAGTGTGTCAGGGATTGCTGGCAGCCCCATCCCTGTGTGTGCAGTGTGTCAGGGAGCCCTGGGGTTGCTGGATCCCCACATGCCGAGCTCCGGGATCCCTGCCCGTGTTCCCAAGGCCCTCTAGTGGTTCCATAGGGCTCGGCCTGCAGCTCCGATCAAAGGGCAAAGATCGTGTGTTTAGAAAGGAAGATACCTTTTGTGTATTTTTACTGGTTGCATGTTAATTCCTCTTTATTTATCGGGGTTAAATCCTAACCCTTCCCTTGGGAAAAAAGTTCTTGTGAATTCAGACACCAGCTAGTAACTGGATATCTCATGGATCTTTAAATCCATAGCAATTTTCTGTGGGGATTTATGAAAGAATGTTTTGTTCCTTACATTAAAATGTATGTTTTCTTTCTCTCTAAACAAGCAGTAACTGGAGGGGTGTGCTTGCTGGTGTCACTAGAACCAGACTTTGGTGCCTGTGTATGTGCATTAATTGCTTTGAAAAAGTAATTTTTTTTAAGCAGTGTGAGCAACACCTTTGAACTCATGCTCTGGAATAATTTTTGAGGGAAAATGAGTATTTTGTAAAGTCCAGTATGGTTTGTTTGCCTCTTTGGGGGCATGGCTCTGGTTTCCATCCTCATCCTCCCTCTGAGAAATACAGGGCAGGGGCTTGTGTGTACAAACATACTTGTGTATCAGGGACAAGTCAGGGGAGCTTCCTTGGGGAATGAGTCTTTGGAAGGGAGAGTGTTGCTCTGGGAGGTGATGTGGTGCCTGGGCTTTTCTGTGAAGGCAAAAACTGAATACTTGGGTCAGAAATTTATGATCATTTTAACTGATGACGAGTCAATTGCTGAAAACAAGTCCATGTCAGGAAATAAATACAGAAGTAATGGCTTGGCTTTCATCACTGAGCACTTAAGAAGTGCTAATGATTTGAAAAGGCACAACAGAAGAGGTCTGAAAGGAAAATGGCAATATCAGATTTATTTTCAATTTTCATCTCCTTCAATTAGAATTAAATCTGAAAAATGAGGACAAATACCTGCACATAAGGAGCATGGTAATGGCTCAGTGGCTTGTCAAGGAGAACTTTGGTTTGCACCTACTGCTTGCTGCTGCTTTTGACTGGAATTTTGTTCCATGTGACTAGGCCAGAGAGCCTCTGCAGGAACTGGCCAGCACAGGACAGATGAACCGTTCTGAGTCACCAGCCCTGTCTGTTGGGTTAAATCCTAAGAAACTACAGAAGCGTTTCTATTCAGAAGCCTTGTTTCACAGTAAAAAGTAGAGTAAAGAGTGGTCTGTTATTTTCTTGTAAAGACCAAGTATCATGGCAAAGATTGGAAGTACAAAGGCAAATTCACTCCTTTATTTCCTGTTTTAGAGGGAGTGTGTGCCTCTGCTTTATGCTGGTATCAGCCTGAACTGTTGCACAAGGTGTGGTTACCTGTCTTCAGCAGCAGGGAAATGAACTTGGGCCATGGAAAGGAAAATCCCTGGAGAAGCAGCTTAAACTGGGAAATTACTCTTCAGAGAGCAGCATCTTCCTTAAATACATCTCAATCTTTTTCTTGCCATCCAGCAATGGCTTTTGCCAGTTGATGGAAGTTATTCTGAGTTTTCTGGTGGAGATCTTTTCTGTTTCCCCTCAAAGCCCAGATAATGCAGTTTTACAGACCACCTTCTCAGTTCAAAATAATTCAGCTTTTTAGTAACTGATTCAAAGAATGTGTCCTCTGTGTTACATTCCTGCTTGGTACTGGGAGGGCTCATATTGCCCTACTAGAAGGCTCTGTGTCTACAAAGGAGTTGCATGTGGTGTCTCTGAATCTAAAAGGATGTTGCAGTAAATGCATGGATTTCATAAGGGAAGGAAAGTATTTAGGAAACAAGACAGAGTTAAAAAGGAGACCAGTCAACATTGGGTTGTGTTTTTTGTAAGGAATTGATGAAAGCCATTGCTGAATGCTGCTTTTGGGGTGGTTGCATTTTTAGACAGCAGTGGCAGCATACAGAACTCTCCTGTCTCTCCTTTCTGCAGCTCCAGGCTGGTTGATGGAGTTATGATTCTCCCTGTGCTGATGGTGATGGCGTTCCCATCTCCCAGCTGGCAAGGTGAGTGTTGTGTGGGGTCAGAGTTCCCAGGGTGGTGTTTGGTGACTCTGCCATGACTGCTCCAGTGAGGGCAGTGGGTTTGCAGAGTGACTTCTGACACTGGTTCACACAGCTGTGTGCACGTGAACCTTTTCTGACACCAGTGTGTTTAAGGTTTGCCTCAGAAAAAGGGGAGTAGTATTTCCACTGCCATGGAAGGGCAGGAATGGTTCATTTGAACATCTCTTGGATGTTTTGAGAGATGAGCTCCTGAAAGATGTGTGTACTTGATACTTTGCTATTTCACAAACGACCTTTGGAAAACATTGAATAAAAACTTTTTGGGGGTAACTTGGTCTTCTCAGTTTTAAATTTTAACTTACCTGAGAGAGGTCTCTTGTGCCTGCTGTGACATCTTTGTCATGCTGAGATAGCTGAATTGGGATCGTTACCTCCTACTTAGTGGGTTTTCAGCACTACCTGAACACAATATCACTTCCCTTGAGCAGATTGTATTGTCTTATGATTTCATTACCTCTAACTGGGGCTGTTAAGAGCAGGATGATGATTTTTCCTGGTCTCTCCCCTTTTGCAGATGATGAAAGGAAGCTGAAGATGGTGCCCTACGAGTGTGTGTGTGAGGGCACGTCCTGTGGGAACGGGGACCGCTGCCAGGGCCAGCGCTGCTTCTCCTCCCTGAGCATTAACGATGGGGCTAAGGTCTACCAGAAGGGCTGCTTCCAGGTCTATGAGCAACGGAAAATGACCTGCAAAACACCTCCCTCCCCCAACCAGGCCGTGGAGTGCTGCCAGGGACACCTGTGCAACATGAACATCACTGCGCAGCTGCCCTCTGCCAAAGGTGAGAGCTTCATCCATCCCTGCTGCTTCTGGAGAGAGAGGAGGGGCTTGGCTTTGATCTGCTGTGCTGGGAGAGAGATGGCTCCAGGGCTGGCTGAAGGAAGGGTTTCACAGGCACAGGATGCCCTTTGTGCCCTGGCCCCCAGCCTGGGGCACACACCTGGTCCCTGTGGCTGGGGCAGTCAGGGGCTGCAGTGGGTGGTTGGGGTCAGGATGGAGGCACTGCCTGTGAGAAGGGGCTGGGTGCAGGTGGGGGCTGTGCTGTTCCCCAGGGAACATCCTCCCTGCAGGTGTGCTCACACCTGCCTGTGCCACAGCCTCTGTCATGCTGGCTGGGTACCAGGTAAGGGTTGGTGTCAGTGCTAGTGGGTTTAAAGACTTTCTCTGGGAATCTGCAAATTCATTTATTTCTCTCTCTTTTCACACTTTTTCCCTTCCTCCCTCTTTCCCAAGGGCAAACCTTTCAAGGAGAAGCTGCAGGTTACAGCATGGAAACACTAATCATCGTTATCCTGGCTCCTGTGGTAGTGCTGGTAGTTTTTTCTGCAGTGGCTGTGCTGATCATACGGAGAATACAGAAAAACCACATGGAGAGGCTCAATTCCAGGGATGCAGAGTATGGCACAATCGAGGGCCTCATTGCCTCCAACGTGGGGGACAGCACGTTGGCAGTAAGTGACCTGCCTGTGTGCAGGGTGTGATTTCCCTCACTTCCAAACCCCTCTCTCTTCCTTCTGTGTGGCCATGTCACTAAGAGCATGTTTTGCTGCCAGGGGCTGCCACTTGGCCTCAGGACTTGAGTGGTGCAGTTCCTGTGCTCCCAAAACGGGAGTATTAATGAATTTTAACCAAAAGATGGGTTTAGCAAATGTAGGTGCTTTGATCTGGAGAATCACTCTGAGCTGTTTGTGTTCCTGGAAACAGTGTCAGCACATCAGGACAGAGTGTGCCTGACTGTTGGGTGGCCTGAAGTAATGGGAGAGGTGGAGAGCTGTGCTGCATGTTTGATACACAACAACCTGAAGGGTTGGAAAAGATGTGAGGCTAGGTGAGAAAGAAAATACAGATAATTCTGATGTTTAAAACCTTCAGACCTGACTGCCATGATCTCGGTAGCAGGACTCTGGGGTATCAGTGACATTTTGTTGATGGAAGGGCAGTGGGAGTTCTAAGAAATGTGCAATGGTTACTCAAAGCTCAGTTTTCAAAATATGCTCTTGCTCATGAGGTCTCTAGAAAATATGATGAGCTGGGAAGTGTTCCCTTTCTGCAGGGTGACTGTCCCTTCCCCCTTCCCTGAGGCCAGAGCACAAATGTCCCAGCAGCTGTCCCTCACTTTATCTGATCAGAGCAAGTAAAGCTTCAGGCAGATGGAGTGTTTGTTCTTAAGCAGTGCGGAGTTTTCTTCTTGCATTGCTGAGATAAAATGTCCCCAACATCAAGAGGCTGGAAAGCATTTTCTGTTTTGGTGCTGTCCCACTGTAATGTGCTTTCACTGCAGGGTTGAAGAGTGGCCTATGCCTGTTAATTTTTTTCCCCTTTTTTTGAAATGCCTTTGGCTCTCTTTAATCAGCCCACAAGGCTTGATTCCATGTTAGTTGTTTAAAAGGGCCAGTCTTGATGTGTCCACCATGGCCCAGGCATGTGTGCAGCTGGTGATCTGTCCTTAAGCACTGAGTTGCAGCTTTTACCAGGTCTTCTGTCTTATCTGTGCAAGATCATTTCAAGCCATTTGCAAACCTTCTGTACTTCTAATTATTTACTGTTACTTGGAAATGGTGACAAAACCTGCGAAGAATAAATCCAAATTCTGTTTCAAAGAGCTGTGAGGAGCTGGGAGCTGTGAGGGCTTGGTCTGGTGGAGCAGTCAGAGCCTCTGAGTGATGGTGCCAGTGCTGCTGCTCTGACTCCTGGTGTGGCTGAGGCACAAAATGTAATCAATTGGCAGTTCCTGTGCCTAAACATTCATCTGAACAGCAAGTCTTCTAGATTCCAGATTTTTCTTCTCCATTGTGTTTTAAGTCACTGGTTTTGTCACACATTAGGTAGGTTTACATTTAGGATTAGTCTCTGCAGTGTAGCAAGTGCTTAAAGCCCTAAGCTGCTTAGTGGGCATGGAAGGAGCTCTGGCCTCTTCAAATCTTGTTTTTACAGTTGCTGTAGATAAGTTTGGGAGTGTTTTTTTTGGTTTTGTTGCTTTTGTTTTGCCTCTGATGCAGGCATGAAGGAAAATGTGCCCTCAGTTCATGTTAAGAAGTAAGGTAGTCTCTGTCACTCCTAGATTATCTTTTTCTTGAGCACTCGTTAAGAGGTTGTTAGAAGAAATGAGATTTCATGGATATCTGCTTCAAGCCCAGCAATGCAGTTTTCTGGAAGTAATAGAAAGTTGATTACACTTGGGCTTTTTTATCCTATTTTCCTTTGCAAAGAAAGAGTCCAGCAATAGCTGTTAATGCTTTGAACTAATACAAAACTGCTGGCTGTAAAAGTAGCTGGGCATTAGCATTTTACAAGGCTAATGGGATTTTAACATTCAGTCAGGATCTCTCTCATGTTTATTATAAGCTTACAGCTCAAAGTCTGCTTTCTGTGCACTAGAAGTATCAGAAACTGATAAAGCTTTTAAGAAAGATTTGTTACAGAAATTTTTCTGGAGTATCAATGGCAAATCTTGTGTAGGTGATGCTGGTAAATATCCTCACCTTGTTTATTTGAAAACTGGTTTTGGTTTTAAATACCTGCACCAAGCTTGAATAGGTATCAGAAACAGAACTGAGAGCACATAAGGTAAGTAAAAGAAGGGTGAAGTGCTGAAAAAGGGTGGGATCTCATGAGAGAGGATAGCTGGTAGGCCAGGAGTGGGCTTCCAGTACACAAACATCTATTGTCATGTATTTACTACACTTATTAACAAGAAATGACTTACTAAACAAATGCTCTTTGACCCTGAGTGACCAAAGGGCATCTCCAGAGCCACAGACACCCCCAGCTTTTATGTAACCTGTCCTTTGTGCATGTAAGCAGGGAAAAATGGGGTTTCTCACGGGTTCTGACTTCTGTTTTCCCTTCTGAACAGGATTTGTTGGACCATTCCTGCACATCTGGAAGTGGCTCTGGACTTCCTTTCCTGGTGCAAAGAACAGTGGCTCGTCAGATCACGCTGGTGGAGTGTGTAGGTCAGTGTCTTCTGGGTGTTCAGTTTTTTCTAGGACTTCAGTATTAATTTTAAGGATTCATTTAATTTTTCTTCAGCATATTTTTATTAATAATTGAGCAGTGTTAAATATGAGTTTAGGAAACATTTGGGTCAAAGATGCCTGGAGGCATTGACATTGAGCCAAGATGCTGTGCAGGCACTGAAGAGGTGAGGAAGCTATTGGGATAAAAAGCTTGGCTTGCAGGCAGTGTGTCCTGACCTCTGCAGGACAGGGCTTGGTTTTGGTGGGGTTGGTGTTTTTTTAAATCCTTTTTAGTTTGTGGATGTGTTTGAGTTTTTGGTTTTTTTAAATCATCATTTTGTGTTTCTACGAGGGCTGATGGTGGAACAGAAATGTAAAGGCTCTGTCCCCAGCATTACATTTCCTTCCTGTCCTGCCCACTGCAGAATTCACAGCTTTGTGTTGTGCACACTGACTTTGCCATGTGCTGCCCAGGTCACTTCAGCTGCAAAGGCACTTCCAGTGCTGGTGGTTGGGTGGTGACACCTCCCAGTTCAAGCCCTCTGTGCTGCACTGGTGTGCAGGGAGCAGAGATCCACGCTCTCCACCCTCACTCACTCACACCTGCAGTCAAAGCAGACAGGGAAAAGGAGGGATGCTGGGGCACACTGTGACCCCAGTTGGTAAGAAGTGCCCACAGGGGTGGTCAGAGCAGCTGGTGTGTGATACCTGGTCCATGACAGTCCAGTTCTGCCTGCTGAGGGCAGTTGGTTAGCTGACAGCTTCCCCTGTGTTTTTCCCCCACCAGGAAAGGGCCGTTATGGAGAAGTTTGGAGGGGTCAGTGGCAAGGAGAAAATGTTGCTGTGAAGATCTTCTCTTCTAGGGATGAAAAGTCCTGGTTCAGGGAAACTGAGCTGTACAACACTGTGCTGCTGCGGCATGAGAATATTTTAGGTAAGTAGGACAAGCACATTGTGTATCCTGGTGTAAAGGTGAGTTACCTGGACAGGTCACCTGTGGAGCACTGCACACTCACCAGGCAGCTCACAGTCTCTAGCTCTTGTGTTGTGATAAATAGCTGAAGAGAAATTTTCAGGGAGAGACTTGCAGGAGGGGCTGAGCCTCAAGTGGGGAATGTGTCATAGCAGCTGTGACTTGTTGCTCTGCAATATTCCAGCAGGAAGCAGCTAATCAACCAGATAAATCAGATGTTGGCAGCTGAGCACACAGAAAACAATGGAGGTGCCACAGAGCCCCGTGGAAGGGACTGGCTCCTGCAGCTCTCATTGCAGAGTCCTGCACAGTGTGTCAGGGGAAGCTCTGGTGGATCTGTGTTGGGTTGTGATCTCAGTTTCCCTGCAGAAATGGAGAGAGAAAAGGTGAGGAGGATTTTATAACGAGGTTTAGGGATTTGAATACTTTTACTTATGACTAAGTAAAGTGCACTATAAATCCAGTATTCTCTTCTGTTTAACTGTTCTGCTCAGGGTGAGAGTAAGCTCTTTTGGTGTTTAAACTTCAGCTGTAGCTGCATGATGTGTCTTTTCCCCAGTAAATAGGAAGGTAAATGAACCTTGTGCATCGCACATACCTCATGTGCTTGGTTCTGAGAGCTGGGAAAGTGACTTTGTTGTGCTGGGCCATGTCTGAGGTTTAAGCAGCCCTTTGATTCCTGATAGATGTGCCCTTCTGTCACTGGTGTGCCACCTCTGCAAATAAAAGCAGCAGCACATTTTCTGAGTGCTGACACCGCCTCACCCAAAATCTGTCTTCAGTCAGTTTTCCTTCAGCTCCTTATTCTTGCTTCCTGTCAGAGAACATTCCCTGGCTCTGTAGCTCACCCTGCTAGACATTTGTGTGTTGCCTGAAGCAGTTCCTTTGTTACTACAAAAATAATTTGGTGGCCTCCTGAAATGTGAATTATTGAACTTCCCAAGGGAGGAAGTGACTTGGCTGAAATTACATTGCATATTTCCCTTGGTGCTCTGCCTGTGTTTGGTCTTTCTTGATAACTGTTAAATTTGTTGGCTGCTTTAGAGACTTTTTTTGGGTGCAATATTAAACAATATCACAGATTAGAGAAATGTCACATTGTGCACAAGTCTGACTTCAGGAGAGAAAGCAGTGGGTGTTCTTTCTGACAAATATATGTGAGCTTTACATAAATGTGGTTTGTTCATTTGATTTGGGAATAAAACTTCTGTTGTTTTGTTGAGGTCACTATGTGGATATATGCAAAGGTGACAGGAAGGGAGCTTCCCCTGAATTTGGGGTTCAGTTTTAAGACATGACATTTTTGAAGACAATTCTTGAGGTTCATGACTTTTGAACAGAAAATTTTCTCTGTTTCTTCATAGAAGATCATTGTGGTTGGGCTACACATTTTACTCTTTCCTCAGCAGCCTGCACTGGCTGTCTGTGGGCTCTAAAAATGGAAATGGTTGTTCATGGGTAGATGTTTGAGATGTTTCTGCCTTCTCTCTCAAGTAGGCAGCAGCAAATATGCTACAGACTTGGGGTCTTTCTGTTTGACTGGGAACTTCCCCACCCCAAGTCCTTCAAAAAGAAGGAAAAATAAAAATATTTTTAAAGTGTATTGTCCTAACTAGTAGTTTTTTGGTGTGACTGACAAATATATAAATGGGTTCTTGTAAATAGATGTGAGTTAGAGTTCCAGCATTGCTGGCTTTGTTTTCATCACAGCAGTGCCTGCAGTGATCTGCAGTGCAGCTGTAACTGAACAAGTTGTGCATTGCAAGAGGGGCCAGCAGTCCTGATTCACCACAGGGTATTCAGGGCTGGAAGGGACCCACAAGGATCCAGTCCCACTCCTGAGTGTATGGCTGTACAGGGTCAAACCCACAATTACCACAATTGTCTTGGCATTACCAGCACCCTGCTCTGACTAACTGGAGCTGCTTTTCTTGGGGAGTCTTGTAGTAGAATTTTTTAGAGAACGTGGACATGACTTGTATTTGAACTGTAGTTGAACTACTCAGTTTGGGCCCATCTTGAGGCCTGTGAAGCCTGCTATGCAGGTAGAAATTTTCTGCTAAGGTTTGTAGCACAGTTAGAGTTTAAGGTGTTAACAAGGGATAGTGGGTTTTTTAGCAGTTAACAAGTATAGTAATTAGTGTAAACACTTTAGCTGCCTTAAGAATAAGATAAGCAATGAATGTTTACATTCTTTTCTGTACTGTGTGCCAATGAAAATTTACCTATAAAAGTAAACTATGTAGAAGTGTATGTAACCTGCCATTTTAGACTTGGTAAACAGAGAAGGTAGCATTAACCATACTGGTCGAATCTGCATTTTGCTCTCACCCAACTTCCCATTATTTTTCGAGTTCCCTCACTTTAGAGCCTCGAGGGAGCTCTGTCCGTTCATTTTCTTGTTTCTCCTCCTTCCTCTCCCTGTAGGTTTCATTGCCTCAGACATGACCTCCAGGAACTCGAGCACGCAGCTGTGGCTGATCACACACTACCACGAGCTGGGCTCCCTGTACGACTACCTGCAGCTGAGCACGCTGGACACGGTGAGCTGCCTGCGCATGGTGCTGTCCATCGCCAGCGGGCTGGCCCACCTGCACATCGAGATCTTCGGCACGCAGGGCAAGCCCGCCATCTCCCACCGCGACCTCAAGAGCAAGAACATCCTGGTCAAGAAGAACGGGCAGTGCTGCATCGCCGACCTGGGTGAGCCCTGCCCCTGCCCTGCACACAGGCAGAGCCTGGGGGGCTGCGCAGAGCCTGGCTCTGGGAGCGGGGTGTCCTGAGCCATAATGACCCCGTGGGGTGTCCCTGACCCCAGAGTGACCCCGTGGGGTGTCCCTGACCTCAGAGTGACCCTGCAGGGTGCTCTGCCCTGGGAGTGGCGTGTTCCTGAGCCATAGTGACCCAATGGGGTTTCCGTGAGCCATAGTGACCCCGTGGGGTGTTGTGCCCTGGGAGCAGGGTGTCCCTGAGCCATAGTGACCCTGTGGGGTGTCCCTGAGCCATAGTGACCCCAGGGGTGTCCGTGACCCCGCAGTGACCCCGCCTGCCCCTCCCTGGCTGCCGCTCCCCGCAGTGCCCGCCGCGGCCGCCAGGTGGCGCCTGCAGCCCAGCCAGGCTTTTGGGGCCCTTTCCCGGGTTCCCGTCGTTAAATCCCGTTTCCGGATCCCGGAGGATGCCGTGGTCAGACTTCACGTCTGCAATAACCTGTGTCCTCCCGCAGACAGCCTGAGCCCTGTGCTCGTGTCCCGGGGCGGTAGCTCTGTCCAGCTGGGGTCGTGCAGAGCATTCTGTGAGTCAGGAGTGGCTTCCCTGGGACCAGGTGCTTTGGGATTGAAGCACGATGCACAGGGTGCTGAGGAGCAGCCACAGCACTGTGGCTTCTTCACACCTTGGAGGGATGTCTGACAGCATCTTTTTTTTCTTTTCTCTGAAGACAAGGGAGAAAAGAGTGGTAGAACAGTATTGAGGCACTATTGCCTAGGCAAAAAGTGTATCAGGAGATGGGGATTTTTAAAATAACAATTCTACTGCATAGTTTCTGTCACTTGTGCCTGAGGGATTTGAGATAGAGACAGGGAAAACATGAAAGCCACATACTTGGGTCTCTGGAAAATTGCTGTGGGAATAGTAACAAATGGAGCAGTAAATTGAAAATACAAAGCGTCACAGACTGGCTTTTAAATAAATTTGTAGTTCACTCTGAGGAGGGGCAGCACATCCTGGCATTGATTGACATGGCACTGGTACAGTGAAATCTATTACACTATTTATCTAGAGGTTTCAGATGACTGAGAGATTTTTCCAAGAGAGCACAGCAGTAAACACTTCCTGATTAGTTTTTATGGTGGTCAATTAGTTATTTTTTAAAACATGTGCTCCTCAGACGTGTATCTGTCACATTTTTCCAGTGTTCCACCTCTGTAGGGGAAATTCACCGAAGAGTTTGTTGCTTCTGGCATGCATTCATGCCCTTTCCTCTGTGAGGCTCTGTCTTGTTTCCACCCGCTGGTCTCCTCCTCTCAGGATGTGGGGCTGGGAGCTGCTCTGGCCCATGGCACCCCAGGACCAGGAGCTGCAGTGCCAGCAGTGGCTGGCTCAGATATGCTCTGGGTGACAAAATCCAGGAGTGGATGTCATTCCTGCTCAGTCTGTCGGCTGGGGAGAAGTTGTGCCTTTGTCCTTCCAAGGCAGAGCACGTGCCTGGTGCTGTGTCTGGGCTGAGCAACTCTCTCTCAGAGTGGGCAGCACGTAGGGCTGTGCCAAAGCAGCAGGTCCTGCAGTGTGCTAAAAGGGGCTTGTCATACCAGGGTGTTCCTTTGTAGGAACTGGTGTCTTAGAGCAGGAGCTGCTCTGCCATGTGCTCAGTGCCCCCCAGTTCCGTGTGCTTTGAGAGCCCCTGGAGAGGAGCAGGATCTCCCAAACTGCTGGGATGCCTCTGTGATAGGAGCCAGGTTACCACACTCTGTCCCCTGACCCCACTGCCCCACCTCCTTGCTCTGTGCTGTGTGGGATGCTGACTTGCCTGCCTCAGCTGTAAACCTTGACCTGTCGGCCTCTGGAATCTGTTTTGCTCCGTTTGGGTGAAGTTTTATGGTTTTTAGTGAAGTGTTGTCCGAGGTCTTGACATTTTCAGAGTTGGCCAGGAAACGTGGTTTCTAACCTTTGCTTGCTGTTGCAAGCTTTTTTTAAAGAAAAATTGTAAACCATACACACTGTATAATATAATCTAATATGAATTTAAAATAGTAGATAGAAGTATACATGTGTGTGTCAGTATTTGACAGAAGTACTTGGATCTGGGAGCAGACATCTCATCAGTCTGGGGTCATGAGATGGTACATCAGGTGTCCCTAAAAAGGGTGGGAACAAACATTTTAGCAGTGCTTGTTGTAATAGGCCAAAGGGAGGTGGTTTGAAACTGAAAGAGGATCAATTTACGTTAAATATAAGAAGTGTTTTTCAGTGAGGGTGGGCAGGCCCTGGCAGAGGGTGCCCAGAGAAGCTGTGGCTGCCCCTGGGTCCCTGGAAGTGCCCATGGCCAGGCTGGACATTGGGGCTTGGAGCAGCCTGGGACAGTGGAAGGTGTCCCTGCCATGGCAGGGTGGGACTGAATGAACTTTAAGATCCCTTCCAGCCCAAAGTATTCTGTGATCTTTCCATAGGTGCCATAAGCATATTCTTATCAGCTTGAAATATCTTGAAATGCACTTGAATTGTAGAAAAGTGTTTTCCAAATTTTTGTTATGTTAAAGAGCAGACTGTTCTTTGGAAAGAGAAGCAAATGAATGATCTGGTGATAGGTTAGTTTTTGTGGGACTGAGGTAAAAAGCCTTTTAAGGTTCACCTAAAATAAACTCCTGTCAAATGCAAATAGTGTATGTCATTCTTAGATTTGCAGAGGAAATTAGGGAGGGTTTGCTTTGCCCGCTCTGTGGCTGGGCTCTGCCATGCACCCACTGCTGCTCAATTTGCAGTGCTCTCTGTTTACCGTGGCCAAATGAGGGCTCTGTGTGTTTCCAAATCTACAGCCATTTAGTCCCTCACGTAATGTTCTCTGCTTAAATGTTTAGTAATTAGTAGAAACCAGGTAGAGTGGTTTTGTCTGACTCATTTTAGATCTGCTTGAGGATGTTTATTTTTCAAGCTGCTGCAAATACGGTGTTTTTTGTTTTCCAGCTTTATTTTTTTTAACTTGTGTATCCTTGGTGCAGTGTTTTTCTCCTCCCTTCCCCACAGTTGGGGTGTATCCACCTACCCAAAAGGTCTATAAATAAATTTGAATGCCGTGTAAAATTGTTTTCCTCTAAGCAGCAGCTGTTTGGCCTCTGCTCATCCGTGCCCAGAGTGCTGGGGACATCCAGTGGCTGCAAAACACTTCATGACAACGTTTTGCAAGAGTGCAATAAAATGCTTGATGATAATCCCTTAGGAGATAATGAGCCTGTCTGTGGCCTCAGGGGCTGGTTTTGCTGGCCAGTTTGGAGCTGACCCCGTTGGTCCTTGGACACTTGTGTTAGTGTAGGAAGAAACACACAATCACAGGATGATTGTATGTGGTGTTTTATTGGAGAGCTCTGGGAGCCAGGGCTCCGAGGACCCAAATCTTGACTCCACCAGAAGTTTGGAATAGACACAGTTTTATACTTTCTTGTTACATAGGCATACATGTTAACCATTAAACCCCATTGTTCTAGTGATTTTACCCAAGCATGAATTTGGAACAATTGATTCTCAGGATTCGTATTTAAGATTCTCATGATTTGTGTTTAAGATAATAATCATATTTAGTTACCAGATGCTTACAATTAACACTGGGGCCCTTGGCTCCTTCTCTTCCAGCAACCATCTGACGGGGTCGCTGCTCCTGGGGCCTTTAGGTGTGTGCTGGTACAGTTGAAGGGGACTTACCAGTGCCTTGTTTTTTGTGTCCTGCAGGCCTTGCAGTCATGCATTCCCAAAGCACAAACCAGCTGGACGTGGGGAACAATCCCCGCGTGGGCACCAAGCGGTACATGGCCCCCGAGGTGCTGGACGAGACCATCCAGGCTGACTGCTTCGACTCCTACAAGCGTGTGGACATCTGGGCCTTTGGCCTGGTGCTCTGGGAGGTGGCCAGGCGTATGGTCAGCAATGGTGAGTGCTGGGGGCTCCTTCCCTGCCTCTGGGGCAGGTGAGCACGTGGGGATCCATGGCAGAGCCCTGCCACCCGTGTGCACAGGGACACGCTGGGCCTCCACAGGGCTTTGGTTCCTGAGACACTGGGGAGGCTCTTGGTGTGTTGGGTACACACTGAGCACCCCACTGGCTGAATCCCGTTGCCATTTCTGTTAGGGCAGAGAACAGAGTCCCCTGCTCATTCTAATTCATACCAAATAGCCAAGGTAAAATTTTAGATCACAAAGTCTCTGTTCTTCCTTGTGTCATTAAACCACAGTGAATATCTGTAGGTATCTGTTTCTCATGACAAACCCTAAAGGACAGAAAGAAAACATATAGGAAGTGCAGAAGGTATCAGAATTCAGGACTGCTTTTGCTTTACTGATTTGGGATGCAGCACTGGCCTGTGCACAGGTACAGTTCTGGAACTGGACACAGATATTGCTGCAGCAATAGGCTTTACCTGAGCTGCTGTTGAATGAGCAAGGGTGGATGGTGCTGGCAGCTTCACCAGGTTGGTGTGGAGCTCATGGGACTGCAGACCTGCCTGCTTATGGGTGCTTGCTCTGGGAATTTCATTCTGACTGAGCTCAGTGCCACCATGGAAGAACTGAAGGTGATGCAGATCTGTCTCTGCATTGGTCACGTCAGGACAGTCTGAAGTTTGAGGTGCTGCTGGTACTCATTGCACAGAACAGTTGCAGTTTGCTTCTGGCTGTTGCTGCCAGTGATTCCATGGCCTTGCACTGGTGGGGATGGAGGAAACACCTTCCCTCACCCCTGTGCATTGAGCTGTGTGGGAATCGTTGCTGGTCAGGTGGTGGCTCTGATAACTCTGTTTGCTTTGCAGTGAGACTTTGGCATGGGGAGTGAGGCTGCAGGAGCAGGGGTGGGGTGGTGTGGAGGGGTGGTGGTGTCTGGGGGGCCCAGAGGCACTCATCAGCTCCCTGTGCTCCCCCCAGGCTTGTGGACAGCTTTCCAGTGGCTCAGGCTGGTTCAGTGCTTCAGCTCACAGACACCTTGAACTTGTTCTAACATGACTACTAAGTCTGGTAGTTCTTCATTTTTATTTTTTTATTCTCTTTTAATTTTTTTATTTTTAAAAACTTACCAATGATCCTCCAGGTGACACAGTGTTTCTTGGTGTTTTCTTGTTTAGTATGAGGAGGAGAATGTGCTAGGAAGCTCCTTTGGCACAAACAAGTACTTGTGTGTTTTCTGTGTGCTGCAGTAGGAGCCAGCCAGCTTTTTCTCAGTACTCAGAATGTGATTTCAGTCCCCAAAGCCATGTTTGCCTCTCTTCAGGCAGAGCAGTGCTGGTTCCCTGGAGAGTCCCCTGCTCTTGGAATGTGCTCCCTTGGTTTGGTGCTTCCTGGTGCCTGGCACTCACAGCTCAGATCCTTGGGAATTGTCAGGGTTGTTCCCAGGGCTCTGGTCTTGTTCCACAATGACAGTAACACCAAAAGCTCAAAGGTGGTTCCTGCTCCAGGGAACCCTGGTTTGTGGTTGTCGTTCCTGTGTGAGGCTGGAGCTGCTGCTGTGCTTTGTGTTGGGTGGAGCAGTGAGATTTGTGTGTGCACAGGACAAGCTGGACTTAAAGTCACCTGAGGGCCATAGAGCTGCTCCCAGGGCTGGAGCCCCTCTGCTCTGCAGCCAGGCTGGGAGAGCTGGGAATGTTCCCCTGGAGAAGGGAAGGCTCCAGGGAGAGCTGGGAATGTTCCCCTGGAGAAGGGAAGGCTCCAGGGAGAGCTCAGAGCCCCTGGCAGGGCCTGAAGGGGCTCCAGGAGAGCTGCAGAGGGACTGGGGACAAGGGCTGCAGGGACAGGACACAGGGAATGGCTGTGCCAGTGCCAGAGGGCAGGGCTGGGTGGGAGATTGGGAAGAAGTTCTTCTTGGCTGTGAGGGAGGTAAAGCCCTGGCACAGGGTGCCCAGAGCAGCTGTGGCTGCCCCTGGATCCCTGGCAGTGTCCCAGGCCAGGTTGGACATTGGGGCTTGGAGCAGCCTGGGACAGTGGGAGGTGTCCCTGCCCTGGCAGGGGTGGAATGGGATGGGCTTTAAGGTCCCTTCTCTCTCAAACCATTCTGGGAGTCTGTGGAGTAACAAGGAGTAAAGGTAAGAAGCCACTGTGAGTTGTAGCTGACTGACTGGAGAGCAGGAGGCCAGTGGCCCCAGCAGAGCAGAAGTGACAGAAGTCACCTGCAGGAGGCACAGGCTGTGGGCTGTGCTGCAGGACCTGGCTGTCCCCGGGCAGTGGGGGAGGGCAGCGTGTCTGGGGTCAGTGCCACGCTGTGGGACAGAGGGTGAGTGGTTCCCTGGCACCACTGAGGGCTGCTGCAGAGCTGGGGGCTCCCAGGGGGCTGGACAGCAGCTCAGAGCACTCCACAGGCACTACTGGAGTAAAGGCCAGCCCTGCTTCCTTTGTCTTCAGTACTGCCTGTCTTCTGTAGCAGTTCTGTGCCCTGTGCTTGGGAAAGACCACATGACAATGGTGAATTAGAGCCAGACACTCTCTGCAGTGATAAAGTTCATCTGTAATATCCTCGTGGCCCTGGGAGTGTGTTCAGAGCTGTGACACAGCTGGGTTTGGGTGTTTGTCTCCTGCAAAGCCCTGGCTTTACCTGCAGGACAGGCATGGTAGCAAGGGCACAGAGGGGTTGTGTTCCTGAGGTCTCACAGCAGACTGGGTTCTGGGGTGAGGCAGGAGAAGGGTGAAGACAGGAATTCAGCCCAGCAGGTGCTGTTTGGTAAATGTAGTTGGGAATTGCTCTGGGCAGGAGGGTGGATGATGCTGCTTTACACAGCACATGTCATTTGTCCTGTGTCCATGCTGGAATAGCACCAGGCAAACTCTGCAGGCTGCTTCTGATGGGAGCTTGCTTGGGTACCAGGTCTCCAAATCACCCTACTATGCTCCAAGGGACTTGGATTTCCTGAAGACTGTTTCCCCTTTTGACTAATCATCACAGACAGGGATTTACAGATTTTTGCAGAGTATGCACAGGAATATCTATAGGACTTTGATCTTCATCTCCAATACAATAGAAAACTAAAATTCAACTGCTGTAGGAAAGATTTAGAACCTCTTTTCAGCTTCAGAGTATCCAAAGCAGCAGAGATTCTCCTGGATTTCATGTCTGGCTGTGGGAGAGCAGATTTCACTCTGTTGGTCCCAGCTGTCAGCAGCAGCCATTGATGTTCCTGCTGGACACAGAGGGCCTCATTAGCTTTTTCCACACTACTGACCCAGATGCCTGTCTTTGAACATCAGTTTGTAAATTGGCTTCCTGAGAACGTTGTGCTCCCTGGAGATGGTTTGTGAGGCTGATGCAGTGAGGAAGCAGAGCTGCAGACACAGAGGTGTGTCCTGGGGAGCAGCAGAGGGGCTCCAGCCTGGCAGCTCTGTCAGTGGGTGATGGGCTGGGGGAGCACACACACATTAACTCTGGTTCCAGTGCCAAACCCCAGGACAGTTTGTTTTAGCCACCTTGTTGGTCTCAAGACCAGGCTGGAGGGGGCTTGGAGCAACCTGGGATAGTGGAAGGTGTCCCTGCATTCCATTGCAGGGATGGAATGAGGTGGGCTTTAAGGTCACTCCTAACCCACACCAGTCTGGGATTTTATAAAGATGCATTGAGCTCCTGAGTGCCATGGGCTCTCAGTGTTTGGCTTTGTGATGGCATGTGGTGCCAGTTACACTGGGGATTTTACTGTTTTCATAACAAGGAATGAAATGCTTTGAAGCACCATCTTGAGGCTCTCTGGATGCTGACATGTTTATTGGACTCTTTCAGGAATTATGGAAGCACCTAAGTGTGTGTTGAGCCTGTTAGAAACCCCAGTGCAGACCTTACGTTTTTGCATTTGCTGGTAGAAATCTCAGTTTTGGGTAGGCAGGAAAGCTGCATCTGTTACAAAACGTGGCCTTTTGGACAAGGGATTTACTTCTCATCCTTTTAGCTCCAGCATCTGCAAAGTGGGTATAGCTCATACTTTGTGGACTTGCAATATGAGCTAATTAATTAACATTTTGAGTAGAAAAAGCTGTTCTGGGGAAGTGAGTGTTGTTCAGAGGCTGCATGACGCTGTAAGGCTGACTTCCAAAGGATTTTTGTGCCTCTTAGACAGGTGGGTTATGTGTTCCCCCTGTGCCTGCAGAAATGCTGTTCACTCACAGTCATTGAGTATTGTCTGCTTGTGTCTCACAGGTATTGTGGAAGATTACAAACCACCCTTTTATGACTTGGTTCCCAACGATCCCAGTTTTGAAGACATGAGGAAAGTGGTCTGTGTGGATCAGCAGAGGCCCAACATTCCCAACAGATGGTTCTCAGACCCGGTGAGTGTGTGCTGGTGTTTCTCTGGCACAGCCGTGGAAGCTTTTTCAGTTGTCACTGGCTGAGGGGATGGTCTGGATGGGTCCTGTCAGCAATGGCACCTGTGCAGGGGTTGGGATGTGCTGGCCTGGCTGGGGGACACTGGGCAAACTGACCACTGCAGGTGCTGAGCCAGTCACAGATCAGCCTTTAGCAACACGAGTTAGCAAAATCTTACAGCTCCTTTTCCTGGTGGGTGTTCTCCTTCCAGGGGGAAGTGAAGGGCAGAGAAGCCAGTCCAAGGCTTTCTGTGGCTTACAGCACACACAGCAGAATGCTGGCCTCTCCTGCCTACAAGGCAGGGGCTGTTGTTCTTTTTGACAGACTGATGCTCAAGTTTATTTTTCTTCATCAGTATCAGTCTGACCTCTCCAGGCTGCCCAGCTGTTTTGTCCTTACCCCTGGGGCTGTGGAAGTCAGTTTGAAATCTGTAGAGCTGGGCAGGGCAGAGGGCCCATGTCTGAGGTTTGGGTGTGGAGCTGTGCCCTGTGCTGGGAGCCCAGCCAGTTAAATCTTGCTGGACATGATGAAATCACAGGCAGAACTTCTGTACCCTCTCAGCTGCCTTCATGGCTCTGCAGGAGTTGGTTTCATTGAGGAGAAATTCTGTGTAGAGTTTGCTTAATTACAAAAAAACCCACACTCCATTGATTAATTAGAAAAAAACCCATACTTCACTGTCTAAAGTTACACTAGCTGGTCATTCCAGTCAGCTCATGGGCCACTTGTGCTCTTGGTTTAATCAAGTTATCAGACTTCAGGAGCTTTTCAAAAACATGAAAGCTCTGTATTTGATAAATAGCAGGAAACCCTGAAAATGGAGTGTTCATTAGGCAGTAAAACCTCTGTGAGTGAGTGCCTGGCCCCAGCCAGTGCTTCCCTGGGTTGTTACTTGTGCCTGATCCTGTGCTGTGTGGTTTCTGCTCTTCCCCAGACGTTGACGTCCCTTGCCAAGCTGATGAAGGAGTGCTGGTACCAGAACCCCTCGGCCAGACTGACAGCCCTGCGCATCAAAAAGACTTTGACCAAAATTGACAATTCCTTGGACAAACTGAAAGCTGACTGTTGACCTCTCCTGGTGGTGCTGTCCTGGCAGGAAGGCACTTGGCTGGCCCGGAGGGCTCTGGCCAGGCAGGTCATGCCCCAGGGGCTGCTCTGGGGAGCAGGGGGGGACCCCGGGCTGTCCCACCACACCTGGGCGAGCGCCGAGACTCAGCTGCACTCAGTCTGCTGTGGCTGAGCCTGGGGCCTGAAGGAAGACAGAGAAATCCTAAGACAAGATCAGGGCATTAAACAATGGCTTTGAACAGCTTTTTTTTTTTTTTCCTGTTTTTCTTTTTTTTTTTTTTTGTTTCCCCCTTTCTTTTTCCCTTTTTTTTTTATTATTTTATTTTAATTCTCCTAATCACTCCCAGGGTGAACACATGGAAGTGGTGAATTTTAATCAGCAATATTGCCTGTGCTTCTCTTCTTTATTGCACTAGGAATTCTTTGCATTCCTTACTTGCACTGTCACTGTTAATTTTAACGACATGACTTGCCAAAAATATGATTGGCTGTATCCTGCATTGATCTATGCCTGAGTAATAGGAAAAGAATTCGGTAAACTGAAAATGTAACTGTCAGACTTTAGCTGCATTTTACATGTGTACTGATGTTTACAATAATGCTGAACATTAGGAATTTCTTGTTTATCCAAAACTTGCAAATTATTTATTACTAGTGCACTTGCCAGTTTTTTAAACTGTAAAATAAGTGCATAAAGTTAAAGCTTATTTTTATGTGGCCTCTGTCATGATTTCTTACACAGACATTTTTGTAACACAATATAACCTGAAACATGAATTGTTTTCTGTATTATCATGTTACAACTCGATAGTCACATTTTAAGTGCTTCACATTTGTAGGTGTGTGGTCTGTACCATATTTTAAGTTGGAATATGGAACGTATATATAGCCATTTCCCACAGGACCTTGCGTCTGGCATCTTACTGATCTGGGAAAGAAAAGCAGTGGAGGAGTTAACTAGAATATTAGGTCATGAATGCTGTGGGGAAAATGCATTTTATTTCTTCTAAGCTATATAATATGCATTTAAACTCTGCCAGAAAAATAACTATTTTGTTTTAATCTACTTTTTCTATTTAGTAGTTATTTGTATAAATTAAATAGAATGTTTTCGAGTCAAACGTCGGAGTGTTTTAGTTGTGTTCCTGCTGTCAGTGATCAGGTGCCCCTGTGGGACCCTGGGCTGGTGCCCCTCGAGGTGCTGGGGCTGCAGAGGTGCAGCAGGAGGTGCTGGGCTTGTCGTGTCCCTGTCCCCCGGGGCCGTGTGTCCCTGTCCCCCGGGCCGTGTTCCTGTCCCTGTCCCCCAGGGCCGTGTCCCTGTCCTGGCCATGTCCCTGTCCCCCAGCCCTCCCTGGTCCAGGATCCCCAGCCCACGGGGGTCAGCTCTGTGGGCACCCAAGGGTTCCCTGTGCCTGGACCTCTCCATACACTCCTCTCCTCCCTTACAGCATGTGGAGGAACCCAGGAATGGCAGCGCCCTCTCATCCTTGGAAAAGAGCTCCTTTATTCATAGGCTTGGGATTCCCCCAGTGATCCAAGGCTCTGGGCAGTGATCAGCCTCTCCACGCCTCCTCTCCGGGGTAAAACACTTCTCTGAGGTTCCCCTCAGCCATTCAAGTCTGCCAGGTTCTGCTCTGCTGCCTCTGTACCTTTCCCTTCTCAGCCCCACCTCCCCGTCCCATTCCCAGGGGATGCCTCATCCCACACTGGTGTAGCCACAGGAGCCGAGTGTGGGGTGGTGCTGCCTGGGGCTGAGAGACAGCAGGGAGAGGAGCTCTGCAGAGCAGCCTGAGCTGGCACCACCTGCCACCTCTCCAGTTATATGTGATGGGAGAAAACTGGGAAAAGTGGATTTGATGAGTTTTTCTCTTAGTTTGTAACAGGAATTCAAATGCCTGGATGTGTTTTGGTTTCCTTCAGATTGGTGTGTGTGTGTGAGCTGTGTGCTGGGCTGGCTCGGACACGGCTGCAGCCTGGGAGGGAAGGGTGGCAGTGGCATCAGGGGGTCGGGGTTGCTGCAGGGGGAGGTCCCTGGTGACAAGTGCAGCTGCCAGGGGAGGAGCTGCACTGCTGGTAGGTGACAGCCTGGAGCTCTGCAGTCCCCCGTGCCTGCTGTGACACCTGGAACAGGCAGCAGGATTTAAACCCAGTGGGAAGCAAGGCAGGCTCTTGTGGAGGGGCTGGGGGTGAGGCCAGCAGGGATGCCTGGGCAGGCTGAGGTGACAAGAGGTGGCACTGCAGACAGAGAGAGGGGACAGAGGCAGAGCTGGCAGTTCAGTGTCAGTGTGGAGTGCACGGTCAGGGTTTTGGTTGGAGTTTTCACTTCTCCGGTGTTTTCCAGTGCCAGGGCTTGGAGGAGAGAGACAGCCTGTTGTGCTGAGGGCTGGTGACAGCTCTGACCGTGCTGGTGGAAGCTGGGCTGTGTCCCTCAAACACTGACACACTGAGTCAGCACCTTACTGGTCCTGTTAAATACCTGCTCTGGCTCTTCTTTGCACTGTAGCATCCTCTGCACTGTGCTGTGTTCTAGAACAGCTCTGACTGCAGGCTGGGAGCAGCTCTGGGTACTCCACACTGGTCCCTTTGCACTGGGATTTTCCAACCCCAGTGCTGAGCATTGGCTGTCAGCTGTGCTGGGGCTGCTTGGGATGCTGCAGGGTATGGGGCCAGTTCTCTCCACCCTGCGGGCAGGGAGTTGTGCAGAACCACAAGGTCCCCCCCTGAGCCTCCTTTTCTCCAGGCTGAGCCCCTTTCCAGTTCCCTCAGCTGCTCCTGGGACTCCAGCCCCTTCCCCAACTCCATTCCCTTTTCTGAGCACAGAGGGGATAACCAACTAAAGGACAAAACCACAAGAACACCCCAGTGATTCTCTCTATCCTGTGTTAGGTAAAGAAGATTATCCAGAAAAGCCACTGGCAGAGTAACAGAGTCTGTCAGTGCTGGGAGTCCTGGGCACTCCTGGGTGTGCTGGCAAGGTCACTGCTGCTGCTCTGAGGACTGCCTTCTGCATAGCAAAGGATTTATTTTAAACAGTTCATTTTCACCCCCTGCTACTGAAGGGCTTTTGGTCCAGGTTTGGTCTGAACTACTGGAAGTGTTAGCCAGCGTGTGTGTTGGAATTGGGTCGCTGCTTGGCAAATGTGAATCAAGAAAGAGGAGAGTAATCATTGGGAGTTATTTGTTAGCAAGTTCTCATCCCTTGACTTGGGGGAAGTCATTCACCACTGCTGTCCTAACGTACAATTGCTGCTGAGGACAGTCAGGATCTGTGCTGCCCAAAGCCAGCAGGAATAGCTGGGCTCCCTCTTGGGAACTGGAGTGTGGCAGAGAAGGGAAAACTCAGTGACAGCCTGGGAAGTATCATCTGTGGTCTGTGTGCTTTAACCTCGTTTCCACCTGTCTGGACAGTCCCAGGAGAACATTTGTTGCTGCTTTTCCCTGCAGGTGTCAGGGCTGGGGCAGTGGGGGAGGTTTCCAGTGAAGGGAACACCCCAGCCCCCCACGCTATTTTTGCAGCGTGTTCATTAATCTGTGTTCCTCTAGTACCTCCACAAAAATCTAATCTTCTAAAGAGATTTGGAATTCTCATATATAATCTGCTGCAGTGAGGGCGTCGCTGCCTTCATTACTATGGCGATGGCACAGGCAGTTCCCTCCTGCTGCTGAATTATTCATGTGTCTGGCGGGTTTGCACCGCACCCGCCGGGACAGAGCTGCTCCAGCCGTGCCTCGCTGGGGATCAGAGCCTGCTCAGAGGGGACCCTGTGTGGAAAAACAGCTCCAATGAGCAGCGCTGCCTGCGGGATTCAGCTGTCCTGGTGGTGGGGACAGTCCCCAGCAGCTACAGGAGGAAGACTGGATGGAACCAGAAGGGTGTCAGATATTGAGGGATGCAGGAAATGCAGATTTTTGTTTGAATTCCTCTGTTGGCCAGAGAGGCTGTGGCTGCTCCATCCCTGGAGGTGTCCCAGGCCAGGTTCAATGGGGCTTGGAGCAGCCTGGGACAGTGGAAAGTGTCCCTGCCATGGCAGGGGGTGGTATGGGATGGGCCTTCCAACCCCAACCATCCTGATTCCACGGTTCTACCTGCAGAAGGCTTTTGTTTGTTGCTGGTCAGGAATTTGTGGCACTCCAGGGTGTCCTGGGGATGGACAGCTGCTGGGAGCAGCCTGAGGCTGGGCACTCCAGTTGGTGTTGCTGTGGGGAAATCACTGAAGGTTTCCTCCCCTCAGCTGGAACTTCCCTTGTGGGCCTTCTGGGCTGGAATTACCCATCAAAAATCTATGTGAAGACTTCCAGAATTTTGTTTACCTGGATTAAACTGTTTTGATAGGGACAATTCTCTTCCCTGTGAGGCAGAATGTCTGCTGTACAAAATGCTCAGCCTTGGCGCAGTGGTTGGCACTGGAGAAGGGAAGCAAAGACATTCCAGGTGCTGTTCCATTTATAGAGAGAGGATCTCAAACACAGAATACATTTTGAAGATAAGGTTTGTGTGGGAAAAGTGTTTTACCCAATGTTGAGCTACTGAGGTGCTGTGACAGGTGCTCTCACCTGGGGACAGCACCTTGGCTTTAATTCCCTGTCAGAAGGGACAATCCCACAGCCTCCAGTGCCTGCTCAGGAGCTGTGGCAGGACAGAGCCAGGGGCTGCCAGGGAGGGCTGGTGCTGCTGGGCAGGGATCACATCCCGTGGCCAAAGGGGCTGCAGGAGCAGAGCCTGGCACCTGCCCCACGGCTGCAGCTTTTCTCTGGGTATGGCCTTGTCCTGCAGCCCCTGATCCCTGTGCTGGAGCTGTGGGAGGGATCTTCAGGGGCTTTGGGACCCCTGATCCCTGGCTCACCCTGTTCTGGACCTGCTTGGGGCTCTGGGGCCTCGGGATGGTGGCCTGTGGGACAGCACAGCAAAGTGTCTGCCAGCTCTCACACGTGGGGGATGTCAGTTGTTGGGTTGTTGGTTTTTCAAAGAAAAACACAGCCCAGTGTCCCCCTTGGCAGCACAGTGGCTGCCCTGTGTCACCCTGTGTGACACCCAGCTCTGTGTCACACCCAGAGTGCAGCCCAGGGGCTCTTGTCCCCTCCTCAGGGATCTGCACCCCCAGGGCTAAACCTCTGAGATGGATTTTAAAAATTATCTAACATCAGTAATTAATAATTTGTCTCCAGCTGCAGCCCATGCCCAAACACAGACCACTTTCCCCAGTGCAGTGACTGTCTCCTTCTACTGTCACAAAACTACCCTGAACTCCTAAAATCAACAGCATTTGGATATTGGCATCAGTGTCAGCAAGTCCAGGTCTTGGTTTCTGTGCTAAAATCTTTTCCTCTCAAAAAATGAAAAGCTGATGCTGTGTTCAGCTTCAACACCTGGATTTTTTTTTCTTCCCATGGGTATCATGGAGAGATATTTTAAAAGGTTTTTTTGGTGGCTTTCACAGCATGGAAAAGGCCATGCATACCTTCCCCTCATCCCTGTGTATTGTTCTTCTTCTGTTCAAGCTCAGACATAAGCCCTGTGTCAACTGTGAAAAACTGTGCCAGAAGGGAATCATACCTACAAGGCCAGGGATTTTTTTGGTTTAAGACATTAAAACTTGCAGTTAACTTCTTCTTTGGATCTTAAAAGATGATGACACCCTTAGTGTGCTGCCAGCTGGAGTCAATGACTTTGCATCTCCCCAGTCTCCTCCCCCATGGGTCTCTGCAGCAGTTTTCTCTTATTTTCACCACCCAAAAATCCTTTTCCCCAGTTTCATAAATATTTCAGATTCACTGGATAGATCTCTTTTCATTCTTGGAATGTTCTGGAGAACCTGGAGCCTTAGGATGGTATCCCAGTGTTGTGCTGCAGCTGTGCTGGTTTGGTGGTGTCCTGTGTGCAGGGCTGGCAGTGCAGGGAGCTGAGAGCAGCTGGGGCTGCCATGGGGCTGTGGGAGCCCTGGGGCTCTGCTCCCTGCCCTGGCCCCAGCACTGACCTCAGGCTGGGATCAGGGCCCTGGCCAGAGCTCACACGGGTGTGCTCAGCTGCCCTGAGAACACCCTCACACCCGGGGCAGGTTCACCCTGTCCTTGTAATTCACATTCAGATTCACTCAAGTCTCTGGTAATGACATTCTGTGGGAATTTTAAACATGTGACAGCCCCTCTTCACTGGGAGAAAGGACACTGACACCAGTAAATACAAAAAGGTATTTTGCAGTATTTTCTAATTGTTTGCTGAAGTGAGAGAACCTAAAATTGTGTCTCCTCTGCAAGCACTTTAAAAAAAAATTGCATGAGAAACTTGTCACAATTCCATGTTCTCAGTGTCTTTTGCTCTGTTTTATGAGGATCTTGAATTCACATTAAACCTTTAGGAAAAGGGCTCTGGCCCTCTCCCTTATTCCAGCTTGGCACCTTTGGCCATTCCAGCCATTACCAGTGGATGGTTCCATTTCCCTGCTGCTGTTTCTGGCAAATCTCCTCTCATTCCCCTGCAAGAGGGTTCCAAACTGGGCCACTGGAAACTTCCCATTGGAAACTGGTGGGTTGGGCTTAGGTAGAAACAATGTCCCTGGATCCCTGGAAATGTCCCAGGCTGGGTTGGACAGGGCTTGGAGCAGCCTGGGACAGTGGAAGGTGTCCCTGCCCATGGCAGGGATGGAACAGGATGGGCTTTGAGGTCTCTTCCAACCCAACCCATTCCATATAATATAACTTTTATATAAATCTAAATGTTATAAACAAATATAATAGATAATATATAATACATTATATACATATATATTACATATATATAATATATATATTCTTGGCTTTTGGCCAACTCTATGGGTGCCTCCAGTGGGCAAAATTTTCTGTGGTGTTACCTGTGTCCAAAGTCTCCTCACTGCCCAGGACAGGCTGTTTCTGTCCCCCACGGGCCAGGCCAGGCAAGCAGCTGAACTAGGGAGCACATTGGTCTCACAACAGCCTCAAAGCCTGGTGAGGTTTTGTTCCCTCTCATCCCTTGTCTTGGTGTTCTTTTGGTTTCTGCTGGTGTTTGTTGTGTCAAAGGCCTGAGAAGATCAGGCAGAGGGTGAAGGCTCAGTGATGATGGACAGCCAGGACCCAAACCTTCAAGTCCCTGGGTACATATATATTTTATTTTCTAAAAGCTTTGATTCTCCTTCTTTACAAGTGTAGGAGATACTCTTTTCATCCCTTCTGCAAAGTGTGAGCAAACATGTTCTATATAGACATTTTCTTTCTTAAACTGAAGAAAAGCTAATTATGTAATTCCTACTTTTATGTCTTCCTTTACATGGAAAAGCAGAAAAATTCTGTGCTGTGAACCTAAACAGAGTCTGAATGAGTTATATTTACGTTTTCTAGTAGCACTGAGCAAGTGAAGTGACTTGTTTGTAAGACTTGGGAAGGAGTGGAAGCAAACAGGGATCTTGGCAGGAGCAGCCTGTGTTGGTCGGGTCTGACACCAGTGCCTGGGTGCTGCTGAGGATCCAATGTTCCCTCCTGGTGTTCCCAGAGCCAGCTGGGATCTCCAGGAAAGTAATACATGGCTTAACAGGTCCTTGGCAAGTCGTGAATGGCTGAGCAGGTGCAGGGATGTGGGGAGTGTGGGCAGGGAGCAGGCACTGGCTCCAGGCCTTCAGAAAGGAAACAGGAGCAGATTTTCCTCTCTTGTTTTATTGTTCTGGCACCCAGACCTTCATTTATTTTATTAGGCCCTGGCAGGTATTTTCTCAGCCCTCTGCAGTATCTCCCAAGCAGTGAGGTGAGCAATACTCTGCTGTGCTGTGTTTCAGTGCAATGGGACATTAATCCATAGGGATTGCTGTGAGAGACTCAAGTTGGACTTCATTAAGATGTTGCAATTCCCATCACAATTAATTGAGGATGGGGTGACATGGAAGTCCTGAGTGTCTTCCCGGGATCTGTCTGAACGACAATTTAAAAAAGAAAAAAAGTACAAGAGCAGCTTTCTTTTTGTGCTGTTCAACAGCCGCTTGATCCCAGAGTACTCGGGTTTCATCTCTGCTGTGTCTGTACCACGGTGGAGGGCAGTTTGTTTTCTTGCAAAGAGAATTTAGTCAGATGATTTTTGCTTGTGAAGGTGTAATCACAGAATCCTGGAACGGTTTCGGTTGACAGGGACCTTAAAGCTCGTGCAGTGCCACCCCCTGCCATGGGCAGGGACACTTCCCACTGTCCCAGGGTGCTCCAAGCCCCGGCCAGCCTGTCCTGGGACACAGCCAGGGATGGACCAGCCACAGCTTCTCTGGGCATCCTGTGCCGGGGCTTTTCTTCCTAACATTCAATCTGGATTTCTTTTAGTTTAAACCCGTTCAAGACACTGCAGAAACGCTGCAAACTGTTCAACACCTTGCTGCTCGTGGGTGACTCGGTGCAGCCCGATGGAGACGTCTCGGCGCAGGTGCCAAAAGACACTGATGGGGACTTGGCAGAACCCCCCAAGGTTAAAAATGGTCCTTGTCCAGGGCTGGTTTGCGGGTCTC
>JANPWX010000597.1:22195-34718 GCA_024734555.1 Trochalopteron elliotii | reverse complement strand
AGCGGGAGCGGCACCGGGAGAGGCACCGGGAGCGGCCCCGGGAGCCGGGACAGGCGGCGATCGGAGCCCGGCGCTAGAACCCCGTTTTACCCATCCCGGCCGAGCGCCCGGCGCCGCTGGGGGGGTTCGGGCTCTCGGTGCCCTTAATCTCGGCCGCGCGTACCAGAACTGGGTCAGCGGGGATTTACCGGAGCGGAATCCCTGAGCCCCGGGGCCCTCCACGCCATCCCGGCGGATCCGGGCAGCGGCTCGGGGCAGATCCCCGGGCGGAGCGGCGCCGGTCCCGGTGACAGCACTGTCCCAGAGCCGTGCCGTGCCCCATAGCAGGGCTCCGGGAGCAGGCGGTGTCCGGGGCCTTCCACACGGGCTCCTCTCTCACGGGACAGGTGCTGGGGTCGCTCCCTCTCCCCAAGTCGTCCCTTTAGAACCTAAACCCGCGCTCTCCAGCAGCTCTCTGCAGACCAGCGGTAAGCAGGGCAGCGTCCACAGAATATTTTACAGTTTTTCTATCAGGTTTATTGGATTTTACCTTTCTCTCCGTGTTTTCGGCAGAGCAGTTTCCTTGTGTGATGCTCATTAGGGCCGTGCAGAGAGGGGCGGTCACAGCCCCGGGTGTGGGGAGGGACCGTGCCCAGCCGCACATCCAGCTGCTCAGAGACCGCTGCTTTTGGGCACGGAGGGGGAACAAGGCTCAGCTGAGGGCTGGGAAGCACCGCCGTGTAGTGCTGCACATCTGGTGATCTCTGGTGCCTGCACAGGGTGTAAAACCTGCTCCGTGCGAGCTCCTCTCCTTATTTCTCTCCGTGAGCTGTGTTGTCCAGGGATGGGAGTGAAGCCCAGAGACAGCCCCGTGCAGCCCTGGTGTTCTCGGTGTGCCTGAATTAAACCGGAGCGTGGCCAGCGCCGTTTCCCCCCGGAGAGCATCCCGGGCACTGAGGAATCGCGGTGCCCGTGATTGTTTTGTGTGTGTAAAAGTCTCGCATTGCTTTGCTCTCCAGAGGGGCAGCGCAGGGTCCCCTTCTCCTCACTCCGAGTCTGGCTCGGCCTTGGGGAGTGCACGGAGCAGACAGGGAGATGTGTGGCAACAGAGGGGACAGTCAGTGTGACTGTCTGGATGGAAAATTCCTGGTCAAACTGCTCGGATGTGACTTTAGGAGTTTTCAGTGCTGGGGATTCTCTTGAGCAAGCACTTCCAGACCTGCAGTGGATCAGGGCTGTCAGCCCTGGGTTATCTCAGCTGACTCCACATGGAGTTTGTGCCCTCAGCCCCGGACCTGCCCTCAGCCCCCCACGGGCTGGTTCTTCCTCAGCTCTGTGCCTGTTATTGCACAAACCCCCTGCACTCACACTGCTCTGTTGTGTCACCCATGTCCCATAAAGCACAACCTTCCCAAGGACACCTCGCCTATTCGAACCTAAAAATGTCCTTTGGCAGCTTATTCCAACAAAAGTAATTTCCCTGGCTGCTGTAGTCCTTTCCCTGCCCTGTTAATGTTAATTTCAATGCCTGGACTCAGCTCCTGCCTGCTGGGCTTTGCCTTGGCTGCTGAGCTTTGCCAGAATGGGGATTTTGTGCATCCAGTATCCTCCTTCCAAAACGATGATATTTGCAAATACTTATAAAATCACTCTCCAGATGTTTTTTTAAGAAATCAAAAACTCTGGAACTCGCTGATGTCTCTCATTCAAGGACGTTCTCCTCAATTCTAGAATAGTTTTCCTCTTTTTTCTACAACTTCCTAGTTTTTGTCCTGTTTGGTATCAGCCCTTTTTACAGTGTATTTATATAGGGACCTTTTACTCCAATTATTTTCTTTCAGAGCCCTCTCCAGAGGGGGAATTTCTCCATATTTTTGGTAATAGTCCAAAAAAAGTCCAAAAAACCTTATAAAAAGGTTTTTATAAGACCTGTCATTGCTCAAAATTCTGGTTTTGCCTTCTGAAGAAAAGAGTTACAAGAGTTACAAGAGGATAAAGAAAAGAGTTACGAGAGAATAAATTTGTCAGGGCCAGGGTGTCACTGCCATGACTGGGGCTGGGTCAGTCCCTGCTGTTCTGGGGGTGGCCCTGGCAGCCCAGCAGTGCTGGAGGAGGGAGGGTGGGGTGCACTCAGCAGCTCTGGGGTTCAGGACTCTGGGCTGGGAGCTGTGGCCTCTGTCACCACTCCTGGCAGTGGCTGTGAGTGTCCAGCAGGCCCAGGTGGCACTGGCTGTACCTGTGGGACACTCGGGTGCTCCGTCCCCAGCAGTGACACTCTCACAGGCAGCCAGGGCTGTGGGGAGGGTGTCCAGGCAGTCTGAGGGAGGGGAGAGCTTCCTCCTCTGCTGCCAGTGACCTCTGGGCTGCCCAGAGCTGTGGAGTAAATGTGAAATTGTACCCAATCTCATTCATCTCCTAGGTGTGATCTATGATTTCTTCACCTCTCCAGAATTGCCTTTGACCTGACAGCTCCTCTCTCAATCTATGCCTGATCCCTTTGCTGGCTGTCCTGAAACTCTTCCTACTTCTCCTGTGTCTTTTTGAGGTGGGTGGCAGCACCTGATCCCACATGGCAGAACAGGGCTGAATCTTCTGCTGGTGTCTCCTGCCTGTGCTGTCACCACGAGCTGAGGAGTTGTCCAGCACTCCCCAGGGAGGCACAGCCCCCTGTTCCCTGTGGGAATGACTGTGCTGGTCCCTGCTCGGGCACAGTCAGGGCTGTTTGTCCCTTGGTGTGATGTTACTCTCCTCAGGATGGGACAGTGCTGGAGTCCCCATCCCTGCAGGGATCTGACAGCCCTGGATGTGGCACATGGGGACCTGGGTTAGTGGTGGCCTTAGCAGTGATGGGCTCAGTCAGTTGGTCTCAGTCTCAGAGGGCTTTTCCAATCCCAACAATTCAGTGATTCCATGGTGGAATTGTTTTGCAACGCTCTGAAGTCAGTCCTTGTGCCTCCAGCAGCCCCTGTCACCCATTCCCTGTCCCCCTGTGCAGCTCCCAGAGCACCCAGCCCACGCTCCCCTCCACAGCCTCATGTGCTGGAGCTGCTGCTCCTCTCTGCCTCTGAGCTCAGCTGCTGCCCAGGCTGACTCTGGGGAGAGCAGGGCAGCCCTGCCTGGGGGCAGCAGAGTTTCTTTGCCGTGGTCAGCTCCCAGCAATGGTGCAGCTGGAGAACCAGGGGCTGTGCCAGACCCACACCCACCCCACAGCATCTTTACTGGTACCTTCTCTGCTTTTTGTCCTGGCTCAGTCACCAGCAAGGGGCTGGACGGTGGCAAACAGCCAGTGTCTAATTTTTAGGATCTCCTTTGAGCTTCTTTGTACCACAGAGAAGCTTCTGTCACCTGGGACCCTTCTGAGTCCAGCCAGTCAGGCCCAGATATGTGTCCTGCAGGGTGGGAACATCCCCGGGGATGGAGGTGGCCCAGGGGCAGCTGTGTCCTGGCTCTGGTGTCTGTGCCTGAGGCAGTGTGGAGAGCCCACAGCCACTGGAGCCTCAGATCTGTTATTTGGAAATAAAATCAAAGTGTATCTAGAAGGACACAATAGACAATGACTGTACAGAATGATCAAAGATGGAAATATTCTGGATATTCAGCATTCCCTCCCATCAGGCCACTCAGATCTTTGCTTTCCAATTTAATTTTGAAATGCTCTACTGCTAACTCACATCTACTTGTGAGTAGTGATGGATTATGACTTAGTGGAAGGTGAATACCCTGTTAATCTGTGTAGTAAAAAGTCTTTGCTGAAATGGAGAACCTTGTGTGGTTCCTAAGAGAGGGCAGGTCTGGGCTTTTCTCCCCCAGAGTTTTCAGTTCAATTCTGTCAGCCCCGTGGTATCAGTGGGCTTGTGTTAGGTGTTAATTCCTCCCATTTAACTTTTGAAGTTGGACTGTCTATAAATGTGTTTAAATTACTCCCTGTCTTCACGAGGCTGGTGTTTAAACTCTGGTCTCCCATCTCTTGTTCCCATGTAGTATCTCCCTTGTTCCTCAGTTATCAGTGATTCATGTACTTGATGCTGACACTTGCTGGTGAAGGGGTGGAAGCACACAAAATCCATCTCCTGCTGGATTGTTGTGAATGAGGTGCTTCCTCCTGCTCTGTAGGCTCATTTCATGGCACGTCAGCCTGCCCTGTGTGTTTTCTGGCAGTTGCACTTAAAACTAAAATGCAGGAAATGTCACTTTTTAGGTAAGTCAGGCAGATTATTTTCTCCTCTGCAGACCAAGTCACCTGCTCCTGACTCATGGTGGGACTCACCCAAGGATCTGGTGTGCAGTCCCAGCTTCTATTGCAATAACAGCAGGAAAAATGTCCTTGAAAATGTCTTGAAAATGTCTTAAAAATGCCAAACCCAGGAAACCTCTGCCCCTGGGGTCTCTGTACCCAAAAGCTGCTTTCCCTGTGTGCAGTGTGTGCATCTCCCCTGCCCCTCAGCTGCCTCTTGGTTCCTCCTGTTGTTGTTGAGTCCTGTGAGTGCCAGCTGCCCCTGGAGGGGACCCTCTGTCCTTCAGTGTGTCTGTGACTGCTGTCCCTGCCAGGGACCCTCTGGTCTGCCCTGTCCTGTCCTGTCCTGTCCTGTCCTGCCCTGTCCTGCCCTGTCCTGCCCTGTCCTGTCCTGCCCTGTCCTGCCCTGTCCTGTCCTGCCCTGTCCTGCCCTGTCCTGTCGTGCCCTGTCCTGTCGTGCCCTGTCCTGTCCTGTCCTGTCCTGCCCTGTTCTGCCCTGTCCTGCCCTGTCCTGCCCTGTCCTGCCCTGTCCTGTCCTGTCCTGTCCTGTCCTGTCCTGTCCTGTCCTGTCCTGTCCTGTCCTGTCCTGCCCTGCCCTGCCCTGCCCTGCCCTCTCCTGTCCTGCCCTGTCCTGTCCTGTCCTGCCCTGTCCTGCCCTGTCCTGTCCTGTCCTGCCTCTCCAGCCAGTCCTGCATGGGCCCAGCCTGCCCTTGTCCTGCTGGGCTTTGGGCAGGGTCAGGGCAGGTTTGGGAGGCACTGCTGCAGAGTTCCATGCTCAGAGAGAGAGCTGGGACCCTTGGTGGCCAGGTTTGGGTGCCTGGCACTCTCTCTGCAGCCCTGGCGTGGTTCAGTTGTTCACTTTCTCCTGATTTCTCAACTAGGGAATGGAATGTTTTGAGGGAATTGTTGTGCTTGAGTAAATAAAGGAGTCATGTTTATTAGCAGATTAAAGAGTGCCTTATTTTGTAAGTTTGGGGGCACATTTTCCTCCTGCCTCTTTGATCCTTTAACTCTTTGGCAGTCACCTTGTTCCATTCCCTGGTTTCCAGGGTGGTGGGAGTCCTGACTTTTGCCCTGAGGCAGTGCATCGCCAATGGCATTGCCAGGACTGCCCCCAGGAATGGGTCTGAGGAGGGAGGAAACATTCCTTGTTGCATATGGGGACTGCAGAATTTCAGTCAGTAGTGGAAAATTCTTCCTCTTGTGCTGTAAAATGGCTCTGTGGGAGGGGAAGCAGCTCCAGGGTGGTGCTGAGAGGAAGATCTCCCATCACTGTGCTGTTTCCCCTCTGGTCTGTCAGCTGAGGGGAATGCCTTACTGGCTCCTCTGGGACAGCAGCAGAGGCAAATCGGAGCAGAAATAATCCAAATGTGTAATGTGGAACTGGGGATTGTGGCTTGTAGATGGGCTGGGTATGGAACTGACACGGACAGTCCTTTCCCATGGAAGGAGCTGTTGTGAATAACCAGGAGCAGCACTGGGGCTCTCCTGGTGGAGCAGAGCAGATAAAACACCAATTCTGGTGAGTGCTGTCCCTGAGGATGTCACAGGGATGGGGACACAGGCTCCTTGGAGCAGCAGTGGTTGCACAGGTGTCTGTGAGGCACAGCAGGGGTGTGACACCACGTTTGTCACCTTCCCTGCCCCGTGGGATGGGAGTGGGAACAGCCTGGATCTTCCCAAGGGATGTTCAAAAGGGCCCAGGCTCCCCCCCGATGGGGCAGCTGAGGTAGCACAGGTGCAAGAAACCTGTGTTTTTATGGTTGTATTCAAGCATCTTTTTGCTCTGTTAACAAGGGGTTCTGGATGGACACAAATGCTCTTGAAAACAGTCTCAGGGATTTGTATCTGGTTTGTGATTTCCATCAATTTTTCTACCTGAGAAGTCAGCCAGCAGCACAGGCAGGTATCTGAGGAACCTCAGGCTTCTGGTTTTGTAGAATTGTACTTAAAAGTGGTCTGTGAAAGTCTTCTGTGATCAAAGTGTGTTGTCTTTCCTGAAACTCCAGCTCTGATCTTATTTCTGATCAGGTTCAGGTACAGTTTTGTGTTTTTCCCCCCGTGTGAGGGCAGGATCTGGTGGTGCAGAGCCCTTGTCATCCTGGCGATGGCTCAGTGGGGTCAGGGTGAGGGTGCAGAGCTCCTCAACCATCCTCAACTCCCTCCCTGTTCGTGTGGCTCAGGGGGGCCCCTGGGGCTGCTTGGGATCTTCAGGGACAGTTTTGATCAGCTCTGCTCTCAAGTAATCTGCAAGTCCAGAGTATGGATAAATCTGTCAGTTATCCACTGCAGATGACGTCATAAAGATAATTTCCCATTTTATTTTTAGGCTGTGAGAAAGGAAGAAAAACACCATAATGATGAGTCTAAAGCCCCGAAGACACTTGCAATGATCTTAGACTCATTTCCTCAATAATGCTTTTATTTTGCAGTTTTGGTGATGATGTGTCTGTTTTCCTTCTGCTAGATCTCTAATTTATTGGGGTCTGATGAGTCTTGCTCCTGGCAGCAGTTCTAGGCCCAGGGTAATGTCTTTAGGGAGAGATTTTCCTGTGTGCTGTGTGTGATGGATGGTGCTCCCTCCTGTGCTGAGGGAGGGCTGAGGCAGCAGCTCCTGGCACACCCTCATGACATGAACATGCCCTGCCAGGGAAGGTTGTTGTGGGCCTGAGCTGAAGACAAACACCACCAGCTGTTATTTGAAAAGGTGGCACGGGATGGAGATTGCTGTGAGGGAAGCAAAGAGCGACACAGATACAGAAATCAGATTTGTGCTGATGTCTGTTGGGACTTCAGTGCTCCTCCAGGGACTCTGAGATTGCAGAATCATGGAGTGGTTTAGGCTGGAAAAACACTCTAAGGTCATCAACCCCCAGCACTGACAGGCCCACCACTCACCCATGTTTTACTTTTAAACTCTCTCTTATCCTTAAATAAAAGAATTAAAAAAAAAAAAAAATTAAAAGCCCCTCTCCCTCACAATTCCAAAAGGAACAGAAGGATTTATGGATGAAATGATTGTCCTGAGTAGAGCAGGGCTCAGTCCTGCAGAGCTGGAGCTGACCCAGCAAGGACCAGGTGCCTCATCCCAGGAGACAAGGCAGGAGGAGTGTGTCATTCTGCCCGTGTCCATCCTGGGATGCTGTGCCCTGTGAGCTGGCCCAGGGCTGTCACCCAGGCAGCTGTGGCACAGCTGGGCTGTGCTGCTGTGGGGGGTGGCTGGGATGGACAGGGGGTGCCAAGGGTTTGGGGGCCACCAACAGCTCTCAGGGGAGCTGCTTTTTGGGGTGGCCAGCCTTCTCCACAACACAAGAGAGATGACACCTATAAAATCCTGTGGGACTAAGATTTATAACCTTGTCCTGTGTGAGTGTGGGGACCTGTGCTGTCGGGGGTGTCCTGGGGCCGGCTCCTCCTGCAGTCACAGCCCCGGCCCCGTGCCAGAGCCCCGTGCCGTGCTCACGCTCAGCCAGCCGGGTGTCCCCGGGCTGTGCCAGGGCCTGTCCCCACGGCTGTCCCCTGTCCCCCAGGGCTGCAGTGCGTGTGCCAGCTCTGCGAGCACACCAACTTCACCTGCCACACGGAGGGCGCCTGCTGGGCCTCGGTGATGCTGACGGACGGGCGCCAGGAGGTGGTCAAGTCCTGCGTGTCGCTGCCCGAGCTCAACGCCCAGGTCTTCTGCCACAGCTCCAAGAACGTCACCCGGACCGAGTGCTGCTACACCGACTTCTGCAACAACATCACGCTGCGCCTGCCCCTGGGTGAGTGTCCGCCCGTCCCTCGGTGAGTGTCCACCCACCCCTCGGTGAGTGTCCGCCTGTCCCTCGGTGAGTGTCCGCCTGTCCCTGGGTGAGTGTCCACCCACCCCTCGGTGAGTGCCCGCCTGTCCCTGGTGAGTGTCCGCCTGTCCCTCGGTGAGTGTCCGCCGGTCCCTGGTGAGTGTCCGCCTGTCCCTGGGTGAGTGTCCGCCTGTCCCTGGTGAGTGTCCGCCTGTCCCTCGGTGAGTGTCCGCCTGCCCCTGGGTGAGTGTCCGCCTGTCCCTGGGTGAGTGTCCGCCTGCCCCTGGGTGAGTGTCCGCCTGTCCCTGGGTGAGTGTCCGCCTGTCCCTGGGTGAGTGTCCGCCTGTCCCTGGGTGAGTGTCCGCCTGTCCCTGGTGAGTGTCCGCCTGTCCCTGGTGAGTGTCTGCCTGTCCCTGGTGAGTGTCCGCCTGTCCCTGGGTGAGTGTCCGCCTGTCCCTCGGTGAGTGTCCGCCTGTCCCTGGGTGAGTGTCCGCCTGTCCCTCGGTGAGTGCCCGCCTGTCCGTGGGTGAGTGTCCGCCCGTCCCTCGGTGAGTGCCCGCCCTGCCCTCGGTGAGTGTCCGCCTGTCCCTGGGTGAGTGCCCGCCTGTCCCTGGGTGAGTGTCCGCCTGCCCCTGGGTGAGTGTCCGCCTGTCCCTGGTGAGTGTCCGCCTGTCCCTCGGTGAGTGTCCGCCTGCCCCTGGGTGAGTGTCCGCCTGTCCCTGGGTGAGTGTCCGCCTGTCCCTCGGTGAGTGTCCGCCTGTCCCTCGGTGAGTGCCCGCCCTGCCGCTATCGGCGGCGGCTCCGGGCGGCTTCGGCACCGGGCAGGAAACCTGTCCCCGGGGCTTTAGGACATGTGTCACCTCTCTGTGGCACACAGCTGGATCTGTGCCAGCTTTTTCCGGGGAACACGGCTAGGGGAACCCATCCCTGGGGCTTTAGGGGCGCTCTGTGACACCCAGCTGGGTCTGTGCCCCTTTGTTTCAGACAGCAAGATGTAACCTGCAGCTCCGTCTGCAGGAGAGGGAATTCCTTGCGTTTCCAGAGGTATCCCAAAGGCTGGTCCCGATGTCCCACGAGCACAGGGTGTTCCTGGGGGCAGGAGCAGTGCGGGACCCGCAGCCACCGCCGGGGACCTTTGGCTGGTGCAATTTCAGCACCTGAGCCTTGGGTGGCCGTGGTCGGGGCGAGCAGCCTGAGGCAGCTGGCCCGGGGTGTCACAGTGTCACCGAGCCTTGCTCAGCAGGGGTGAGGAGCTGTGACATTCCTGCTCCTAGTGACAGGGAGGAAAAAGGTTGGCACTCCCAGGAGCCCTGTATTAGCCCACTGGGGCAGTGTGAGAGTCTGCCAGGCTCAAAGTTGTGTAATGAACTTGATTTGGTGCTTTCTAAAAATAAGTATTTATACTATTTTTAGCATAATTCTAGTTCCATTATTTTGTTCTTCTTTCCAAGATTTGTGTTTGATCCAGGCTTTTTTTTTTATAAACAGGTGTAAGATACACTCTTTTATCAGATTATACCTTTTTATATACTTACAACTGTGTGCTATGTTATAGGTAATAAAGATGCAAATTAATGCACAATTAAGATTATAACCTGAATTTAAGATGGAATCATGTAGTTCTTAATGGGATTTGAAAGGCTGTTGTTGGGCAGAGTGTGGGGAGCTGCTGTGGGAGCCTTGGGCACTGTCACCTCCTGGTGAACCCTGGTACCCAACCTTGCTGTGCTCTGGGGCAGGAATAAGGATTATTTAATTGGTGCTAAGGATCATTTATATGATGCTTGTGTCCCCACAGATGGCTGGGGATACAAACGTCATAAAGTCACCCTAGGACATTGTTTTTCTTTCAGCTGACCACAGAAGGGCCACACTAATTGTGGTCATGCTCAAGAAATAAAGTGCCATGGTGGTTTTTCCAAGCTGGGAAGGAAGCTGCTGTTTCTAGAGGAGCAGCAGAGGCACATCCACTGTTCCAGCACTTGAACTGGGGCTTGCAAAACCTCTAGTTTCATATTTCATACCCCCCCCCAAAAAAAGCTGAATTCTTACCCTGAGCCCTTTACCCTAAAGGTTCAGGGGAGCTCATGTCAGTTGGAATTGTAGCAGTGCCAGTGTGGTTTCTGTGCTGGCCTTTTCCTACTGCCCTTCCTCACACAGTTCATGCTGTCAGAAAGTGGCCTGGGGACAGCCCTGGGGTCAGTCCCTTGTTCAGACATCTGACAAGTGGCACTTGGTACAGACACCTGGATAGGGAAGGTCTGCTGTGCATTATCTCTATTATCTATCATCTATCTATATCTATCTATCATCTATCTATCTATCTATCTATCTATCTATCTATCTATCTATCTATCTATCTATCTATCTATCTATCTATCATCTATCTATCTATATCTATCTATCTATCTATCTATCTATCTATCTATCTATCTATCTATCTATCTATCTATCTAATCTATCTATAACTATCTATATCTATCTATCTATCTATCTATCTATCTATCTATCTATCTAATCTATCTATAACTATCTATATCTATATCTATCTATCTATCTATCTATCTATCTATCTATCTATCTATCTATCATCTCTATGTCTATCTACCTCTATCTCTGTCTCTCTACTTCTGTACTTCTGTCTCTATTTTCTAAATCAATCTCCTTATACATATATCTACCTTTGTGTGTATATATATACACACATATATATATATTTCCTTATGTGTGTGTATATATATATATATGTAAAATATATCTACCCCCTTATTACCTGCTGAGCTGTCTATCTCCATTTAGCAAGTTGTAGTTTAAAAGTGGAGCATGTGGGCATGAAAACCTTGCCTTTAGGCAGGAGTGACTCTCCTGGGGGAGGAGAAACCCTGAGAAGGTCTAGCATGGGGCCCATCCCTGCCAGGTGAGGCAGGACCTTTGTGTCTTTCTGGGACACAAACCCACCCTTCAGCTCCTCCCCATGGAGCTGCTCCAGCTCAAAGGCTGGATGGGGCTGGGAGAAACCTGGACTAATGGAAAGTGTCCCTGCCTATGGCAGAGACTTGGAACCAGCTGAGATTTAAGGTCCCTGCCAACCCAAACCATTGTGGGACTCTGTGACTGTAACTAGCAAAGGTTTATGTTGTAAAGGAGAGCCTGGAGAACAGAGTGAGGGTGTCTGAGGGCAGAGAGCAGTGTGTGCTTTGGTGCCTGGATTCCCATGGCAAAGCTACAGATGGCAATGCCTGCCCCAGTCAGCACAGGGGCCTTGGGTGACAGGGGATGACTTTTATTTGAGGTTGTTGTTGTTTTTTTGTTGGTTATTTGTTTGTTTGTTTGTGTTTTTTGTTGTTGTTTTGTTTTTTCCAATGTCTGAAAATCTTTAAAGACAGATTAAACCTGGATCTCTGCTTTTATATCCTCCATCCTGTGGGCAGGGAATTTCATTGTGGTATTTTGCATTAGCAGGTGGAAGTGTGAAAGTGCAGGATGAGTTTGCAGTAATTGGTTTTATTTCTGTGTCACCCTGGATTCCTTTCCAGGTTTCTGCTGGTTTAGTTGGGATGCTTTGTGCCCCAGCAGGTGACTTGAGATGAGCTTCTCCTGTCACAGCAGGGCTGCAGAAAACACCTTGAGTGCTGCTGCCTCGAGGGACCTCCCCATGACAAATCACCCCTCGTACATCCCTCATTCTTGTTTTCTCTGCAGGACTCAGCACCGTGCCCTCAGCATGGAACAGGCAGGCTTGAGTAGTTGCTAATCAGACCTAGATTTTTGCAGCTGTAGATTTGTGTCTCACAGGATTTTTGGGCTGAATTTGGGATCTGGGAGATCAAGTTTGTGATCTCTGCCCCCTCAATGGTGAGTGGAGTCTGTAGTCACAGTGGAGAAACTTGAAAGTGGAGAAACTTGGTTTTAGACTCTAGCCCAAACTGTATTTTTGAAATGGTTTTAAAGTATTCTGTAGAGCTGACTAGAGCCTGCCCATTAATAGGCACTACACTGGAAAGAACATGTAATTCTGCCCCCTGAGTAGCCTGGGAACACACACAGTTCAGGGCTTTTGGAAGCCTTGCAGTGGAAGCTTTACAGTGTGAAAAGTAAATGCTGTGTGTGAGAATGTCTTTTCCATTGGGGGGAAAAATAATTTATTGTTTTTTGCTGCCTGCAAGTATTATTTTGTTTCTAGAAGTTGGACCATAACTGCAGCACATTGTGAAACTGCTGAGTGCTGCCAGATGTGCTGGTTTTGGTTCACTCATGGCAGCACAGCCCAGCTCCTCTTCTTGGTTAGTCAGTCAATGAACAGAACACTCAGTGCTGGTGAACACTCTTGTACAGCAGTGCCCTAGTGCTGGTGGGGGGGCCCACAGCACCCACAGCCCCTGCTGCAGCTGCTGGCCATGCTGCCAGGGCAGGAGTATTGCTGGTGGTGCCTTGGGAAGGCTGGCCTGAAACAGAGACTGGACAGAGCTAAGAAAATAAAGTGCATATTTATTAAAAGGCCTTTAAGGATTCACCTTGGGCAGGAGAGGAG